>WSUE01000017.1:171113-285419 GCA_019633535.1 Tulasnella sp. JGI-2019a
GCCGAACGTGCCATACACCCTCGGACCGATACGATATATGGAGGAGAGTTTGTACAGCGTATAGAGCTCCTTCGGACGCGAGATGAGTTCTGTGGATGATGGGTAGATCCGGAGAAGAAGTCTGTGAGGTGGGTTTTCAACGGCTGGAGCCGAGACGAAGAAGACTGCGCTTGTCAGCGACCCTGCAACCTTGTGGACATCAAGATCAATATGTTGTAGGTCAGCTCGATTCTCCCATGTCTTCACGTGGAGCTCATCTCGAAACATGTGAAGAAGCCGAGTTCGAAAGTCGAGTGTCCGGTACTTTCTATATGACACATTGTGCACAGGAGAAGATACATCAGTAATGAGCTTCTTAGAGGTGGCATGATGGGGCGGGTTGTATAACCTTCGGGGCGATGGTCTTTGCAGGGGAGTTTTGGCACGCAGCAGAGCATATGACATACCTAGCAGACAAGACAGTCTCGGTGTGTGCGACACCTTCAATAGAAACCTCTTCTCCTTCATCTGCCCTAGGATGCAGACTGAGGGCACCGGTGCTGCTTACTGCCGACCTGACCGACTCGGCACTAGATTGATGCCCCTTGACTGATGGGATTGCGGTGAGCTCCGGTTGTTGCTTCGACCGTAGTTGGAAGTAAGACTGAAGGGCGAGAATAGTTTGTGGAAGAAGCGATTTGAAGCGGCACACGACCAAACTTAATCTGGTCCAGATGTTCAGCACGTTTGATGACAGAGTTGATGGTATCAGACTGATGTTGATGGACGTGGTGAGGTAAGTCCAGAAAGGAGATGAGAGAAAAGGAGGTGAGCGAGAGGGTAAAAAGATAAGCAAGGCGCTCTTACCTCCATTCGAGTACCCAGGTGCAAATGAGGCGCACATTATTAGCCTTCACTGACATCCCACAGTCAAACCCTTATCAGTGCCACAACTCGGAATGTCGCTCGTAGCCTAAATAGAAATGCATGGCCGCATAGGTGTGAATGCCAAATTTCGTGATCTCAGAGGACGCCGAAAATGGGCGCTGTTTGCGACTGCCGCGTGATATCACCACACCAACGCCAGCGCCAGCTTCAACATCGGAGGACTTGCGCGCCTGCATCGTTTGAGGGCGTGACGTATATGGCTGGAGTATCTGCGACATTGCCATAGTGGCCAGCACTAAAGAGCGCGCCATCTACCGGATCCTTGCATTGTAGAGCAGCTATGCCGTCCTCATGAAGTACCCGACGTTGTTGACTGTGGTTGCTATCATCCGCGCAGCCAGTATTCCTGACTACAGGAACAGCGCCACAGTTGTCACAAATCGTAACATTGTGACGTGCCTTCACCTGTGTCCTAGTGGAGTGGCTGCATAAAAATTTACCGAGAACTGACAACCACTATATAAATCATTATAGTTAACACCTCTGACGATCGGTAGCTGGATGCCACCATGTTCCCCGCGTTTACCCTGGGGTCCACGTACCGTGACGCTGCCAGTTCCGTGCGTGTCCCAGGTCACAGACAGGCCATTGTCTTGGAGGTCTTGCTCCTGGATCCGATATCCTCCTTTGGGCGAGCGACTAGCGGTCAAGATAATCGGAGACGTGGCGTCCGCCACCGCACCTGCGGGCCCCGACTTGCAGCGTTCCGTATCTCGTGACTACCGGGTATCGTCGTATGAAAACGGCGACGTCATCTCTGCTGTCACCTTCACGAGGATGCAGAAACCTGGCTGCGTGAATTCTTGATCTCTGAATAACGTCCGAAAGGTGGTCGTGTTAACGATTCGAGGCGCATTCACTCAAAATCTTGAGATTTGATGCAAGATCATCGAGGTTAGGTGATCGAAGGTCGCAGGTGGTGAGAGGGACGTTTTGAGCCTTGATCGACTAACAGTCAGCACGGGAAGCCGGTTAAGCCCAATTGAGCCCAGCTTGAGCTTGGGCCGCAGGTTGGGTGAGCTGGCAGGAGAAGCGACGGTGAGCGTGTTTCAGGGCCGAAGTCGAAACGGCAACCTTGCCAACACGCTCGCTATGACCAGTTCAGATGATCGCGCAGAATGATTAAGCTGTTTATTGCGAGGTAAACGCATCCTCGGAGCCCATATACCTTCTGGCGGCTTAGAGTGACCATTTGGCCCGAGGGCAAGTCGATCGGACTAACTCGTTGATTTCATATCACTCTCGCCAGACTCGTCAAAAAACCCACCTGAAGATCAAAAGGCTATGATTCACGCAGTTCCGTGCGTGTACAGAGAGCTATAGCTCCGAAGGGGATGTACGTACCCGTGTGGAGCTGTCTGCTTGAAATCTCGTTTGTACCTCAGTCCGAGGGCTTCTCGTAATGGAGCGCTGGAAGACGCAATGGCCATGATATGGATTTGAAGCTACTCGCGAGGAATGAGGAGGCTCGTTTTGGGCAAGAGGAACTGTGCTGGTAGCACTGACCGATGACTCAAAAAGCCCCGCTCGCTGCTCTGAGCAGCGTGAGGTACGATCCACGACTGCTTAACTCTCCGCATTGGGTACGCCTTAGTATTGGGAGGCTGAGGATGGTGAGGTAATGAAGATCGTTTGGCAATGCTAATTGAAAGTTAGAACGGAGGCAGGCGGAGGCAAGAACATGTTCTATCGCCGTGTTTAAACCAGCGGCGAGCGCACTAATCCCTGACTAGCTCATGTCAGACCTCCTGTTCTCCTACAATTCGTACGGAAGAGGAATGACACTCCCCGTCTAGCCTCTCTTATGCCAAAGCAGAAAATGATTTCCATAACACCGGGACCAGGTGGTACGTCAAAGCTACTGATATTGTGGCTTCGTTCTGGAGAATAAACGGCTCTTTAATTGAGTAATCTGACTAGCGCCTGTGATTATTATGGCAGGCTTTTACTATTACACGTCACGGCACTATTATCCCGGGCTGCGCCCCTTTGTCCAAACGGGTAGCTTGGCAGAAGTGCCTCGCGATTGCTCTGCATGGAATTGCTCCAACGGTCACTACACAAAAGACAGACAAAACTCATTATGGCCTTGCACCTAATCATCCTGGCGCTTGCAATGTCAAGGGTCCGATCGTGGGCTCTCACCATGAACCGGAACAGCTCCATTTGTCTCATCTCGATATTTGTCGCGGACTCGCACTAGCTGCCCACCAGGATGGGCCCCGAAGGACTTCATTCGAATCCTGGGAGCACCGTATTTCCCAGCCATCCACTCTATCTCGTCGGATCTGAGGCTGCAGTGAATACCTGGAACGTGTCCCAGCAGGGGCTGATGTGTGTGACCCAGTCCTTCCACAGCTGGCAATGCACTTCCTCCCCAAGCTACGATATTACTCCTGTCCTATCTCAGATCTAGAAAGCCGGATAAAGGGGGCAAAGTCTCATGCACGACAGTTGCCCGATCCAACGGATGGGGACTTACAACCGAGGGGAGGTTGAGCCAGCACGCATCCTGCTTGCAACAGAACACCTAGAAGAAAACTCGTTTTGTACAGGTTTCTCCGCGGCTAATCGGACGAGATAAGAAGCTTCTCCAGCTTTTCAGCCCGGATCTGTTGCCTATGGTAAGACAGGCTTCAAGGGGACGAAATCACGATCGACCTACTTTGATAGACTTGGTTCGCCCTCTCGCCTCCTCGTGTATATGTTAGGCCAGGGATGCTGTTCTAGACTAGTTACAGTGGATCGCTTCAACCAAATCTTAAGGTCTAGGAACTCAGCCCACCAGCTTCCATCGGATACAGTAACTCAGCTTGCAATAAGGTGAGCCATCCTAGCTTTCCAGTCTCCTTGAATTTCTCTCCAACTTCGAGGCGAGTCAGTGTCTCAGTCTCGAAACTAGTATTGTCTTATCTCGTATCATCTCACGGCTCGCTTGGCCATACCGGTACAAGGTGTATGATGTGCGGGATAGAGCACGACGTCAACCCCGCTGTCTTGATCAACTACCAATCTGCATCTGGTAACGAAGAAGGGCTTCGGGTACCTTTGGATCTAGGCAGAAATGATGGCACCTAGACTCATGTCAATCAAATATTGAAGCATTCCCTTCTCCTTGCCCCTTCATCTAGCTAAGGAATAGCTTGTTCGCACCCTTGGCTCAATGTTCTGGGATAGAGCATTTCGATAGCGCAGGATATTCATGAGGATCTTCCTCACGTCGAGCCTAACCATCCATGAGGTGCTAAAACGTGACCTTGCCAAGCGCGTAATATTGTGTGTGGAGGTTCAGGGGTGGCCTGTTGAGTCGGACCTGTAATTCCGATTCAAGAACAATTGCGCCCGACGTCCTGTGTGTTCCGGCCAAATGAGAAGGTAATCATATCCATCGACGAGCATGTATATCGAAATCGCACATCTAACCCTTGGCCTGTGGGTAAGGATAAATACAGGCCCGGACGATCGTGCGCGGCTACTTCATATCTTCCCCGTTAGAGGGGTTTGGATGACCGGGATAGAGGAGTCCTAGTTATTCGTTGAAACCATAGACCGTTTGCTACTGAAGGAAACGAGTGACCATCATTTGCAGCCCTAGGCCCTTGACATCGACTGGGCTAGGTCACTTGGCTCCATCGAGCGTCTTATCGCAATATAGATCGGATTGCGATCGCGTTCGGCAAAGGTATCCGAACACCTGCCACTTGCGACGTCCATCATGTCACAGCTTCTGACGAGAACGGTTCCCCACTTTACAAACCTAACGGCCTCGAAGTCTCGCTTGTGCTTTGCAGGAAGATAGGAGGAAGTCTGTCACGTTGT
Organism: Tulasnella sp. JGI-2019a; assembly: GCA_019633535.1. Classification (NCBI taxonomy): domain Eukaryota; kingdom Fungi; phylum Basidiomycota; class Agaricomycetes; order Cantharellales; family Tulasnellaceae; species Tulasnella sp. JGI-2019a. The sequence continues at coordinate 175,860 of WSUE01000017.1, forward strand.
TCTGAATTCTCTGTAAGGAGACGGGTAATGTACAGGTGGACAGAATTAAGCTATTGAAATAACGAAGGAGAGAGAAGTGTCAAAGTGTTGGAAAGTGAGATCGAAAGATAATGAGGAACATTGTTGAGACAGGAGTATTGATAATTGAATATGGTTTACAGGCGTGTGAGGGAACAATAATGTTTCGGCGAGCTGGCAGGACGTGGAGCAAAGGGACTTCGGATGATAGCAAGGTTGAGAGCGGGCGTTGCGAAGTTCAGTGAGCCTGAGACATTGGGGATACGTGTGCACAGAGATGTGGAAAGCAACGGGGTGGCGAACAAACAGTGCGAAGAAAACAGACAGGGCAGGCTATGGACGCCGTCCTGAGGGGCCAGGGCGGCCTGCCAGTGGGTGGAAGATGATGCAGTGGCTTTGAATGATGGGGCCGAATAGCAGATAATGTTCGAAAGTAGAGGTAACCTTGAGCGATAGCATTGGAGGTAGGGATAGGATGAACGATGTTTCCGTCAGATCGGTTCTTTGTCCAGCGAAGGGGAGACATATGCGATAGCAGTGAGGGTCGCTTGTGTAGTGACGTCGTCTTCTTTTGTCCGACTGTGTTCTGCAGATATAGGTAGAGAGGTAGTCGAGGTTGACACTGGTGACGGGGCGATTGTCGGCGCTGGGCTCGCGATGTCTCTCTCGCCATCCACTTTCACACCAGCGCTTTTCGGCGAGCGCTCTTCGGAGTAGTGTAAAGTTACTGTCGAAGGTGAAGGGGAAATTGAGAAGACGGTCGGCGCTGGGCTAGTTTTCGTCTGTGTGGTATTGGTCTTGGCATCGCCTAGCTTCTCAGAGTTGACAACGGCTTGCTTTTCGATGTCTAGTGTCGGTGTTATCGTCTGCGCGACAGTGCTCCCAGTGGCGATGAGGAATGATAGGAGGCACGAAATTCCGAGGAGAGGCGCGCACAACACCCAGATCAGCTATGGCAGGTAAACGTTCAGATGAAAGTAACACAAAAGAAAGCACTGGAGGTCTCACCGAGACTGCCTTCGATACACAAGACAAGACCTCAGCTCTCAGCACCGCATCTTGGATATGGATCAATGACCGCCAGTCCATGGATTGTGGGTTGATAACGAAGCCAGCCGGAGCGGTGGCTTTTATCCTTGTGTCGAAAATCGCCCCAGCAACTGACTAAGGAAAGAGAATGATTAGAAAACGCCCGTATAGAACGTGATCGCATTGTGAGACTCACAAGGCCGACGCTAGTGCCAATAAAGCGCACATAAAAGAAGCAACCAGTCATCGCCGCACGGTCCTTTGGCTCGATTGTCTTCTCCAGTGCGTTGAAGGGGGATTTGAAAAGCAGCCCCATTCCAAGGCCAGCAATGAGAGGAAGAGCCAGCTGGAGAGCACGATTGGACCTCTCATTCAGTATAGCCATCAAACCTGTAAACGGGAAACCCTTAGTCAAAGAAAGCGGAGTCTAGGCATGGCAAGGGGGCACACGTACCGACACCGAGCGAAGCGACACCAAGGCCGATAACAACCATGTTCTTCGGTTGGCCTCTGCTCATGTACCAGTTAGCGAATAGCGAAATCAATGCGGACCCAAGGGAGAAAGGTAAGAGCAGTAGTCCAGCTTCGATCGCACTTGCTCCAGTGACAGCTTGAAAGAAGAGAGCCAGATAGAATGTGGCAGCCGTAAATGTGAAAGTCTGGAAGAATGATCCGACAGAGAGAACTGGAAGAGGTGCGGGATCCTGTTTAGTAGGGTCTCGTACAGGGCCGACAGCATCGTGACTTACTTGACCCAGACAACGTGTACAAAGCGCGGGGGATAAGTCGGCCGCTCTTCAGTGGCGTGGTATAGACGTAGTCTTGAATACAGCCAGCGACGAGGGCTAAGAGACCGGTTGTCAACAATGCGATGGTTTTTGGAGTTCCCCCTGAATGTTGTACGAGATCAACTACTGTTCCGGAAGCTTAAACGAAGCACGTACAGTCCGAAGATGAAGCCGAGGAGAAGCCCAGAAGTAAAGTGCTTGTTCCCGAGACAAGCAGTCCACTGTCGGATATCAGTCGGAAGGTTAGCACCTGCGTGTACAAGCAACGGCGTAACTCACAGGCCTAGCCAGTTCAGATCGAGCAGATAATCCTTTCGCGAGGCACCGTTGAGTTCCTTCGTTCGGTCTTCGCGGAGAAACACCAAGAGTAGCACGACAGAAAACACGCATATCGGGGCATTTACGAAGACTATGAAATATGAGAAGGGAATGTTAATTCAATAGAACCTGGAAGAGGTATAGAAGAGTGGCTTACATCCCCATCTCCACGAAATAAGTTCTAGAGTTGCAGGAGAAATGAAAGATAATTAGGGGCTGTTATCAGTCTATAAATGACGTTGTTGAGCCACGTACGACTGAACACTCCTCCGAGCAGAGGACCGGCCAACGCCGAAGCTGCCCATACGAAGCTAAGCATGTTGCCCCATTTGCCTTTCTGCTCTGCAGGAACTATCTCTCCAGCTATGAGCCAGACCATCGAGACGAGTCCACCAGCACCGGCACCGGAGACGCCCCGCGAAATCACCAGCCACATCATGTTCTGACGAGAAACAGAGGTTCGTTAGCCGGCTATGACGTGGGCCCGAAACGACTGGTAAGCAATTTGCTTCGACACCTACCTGTGCTACGCCGCAAAGTACTGATCCGAGGAGGAAGAGAAGAATGGAGAAATAAAGTACCGGCTATGAGATAATGATTAGAAGGCGATGCTTATACATCTAAATAGACATGCCGATCGTACCTTGCGTCCCGAGATGTCGGCTACCTTTCCCCATAGGGGCTGGAATACTGTTTGAGGGAGAACGTACGCAACGCCGACCCATGCATATAGGTCTGAACTGCCTCTCAGGTCCGCTGAGATAGTCGGCAAGCTAGTCGCAACGAGATGCTATGAATGTGCAAGGGTCAAAATTGACTTGCCGCCAATGCATGGAAATTGTGGCTCACCACGTCCGTTGTGGCCAAGAACAGCGCAAGTCCCAAACTATCGCGAGGAGAGCACTGGTCAGCAGATAATCGAGATCCAGGGTCGCAACTACAACTCACGCAAGATGGATAACGAGTAGTCGCGATGTCGAGAGCTGCTTTCCTCCACCTTTGAGTGTCATGCCTGGGAGCAAATGAGGAGACATAAGTTAGGTCCGTGTGGGGGTTGAAGTGCTCAAGGATCAGTAACAAGAGGACATACTTGAGAGCGAAGACTCAATGTCTCTGATGTCGCCGGAAAACCGGCCTCCATCGGCCCTATAATTCATCACTTGATCAATTATTGACGGGGTGGCGGTTATCATGCAGTCGAGGTCTAGCGATGGGATTTTTGATGAGGATGGCGAGGTCCCTGAAGGACTCGAGTGATGGAAAGGGGGAGCTGATGATGCAGCCCGTGCACCTGAGGTGGAAGAGACGTCCATCGCAAAGATAGGTAGAGATCGAAGGGGAAGGCAGAGGAGGAGGGAGTGAGTGGATTATGGAGATGTGACGACGAAATCCGACGCGTCAAAACAGGTTAAATAGATAAAGGAGAAAGCTGAAAGAAGCCAGGCGCGGGCTGAACGATGTATGCTTGTTCAGGACATCCAAGGGGATGTGTCATGTTACGTTGAAAGAGTTTGTCTCTTTCACGGAGAAAAATTGAGCAAAACGCAGTTTGGAGACCGCAAGTTGAGCCAAAGTATCGGATGTCAAAGGGCCCGCTGTAGGGTAGCCGCGAACCGAGGGGGGCCTTACACTGTTGTACGGCTCATTTAGATTTATTGAACGAACGGGTGAGTTGGGGTGAGCAAGATCCAGAGGGATGGTCGACGGCCACTCTTCAACCCTGGGCACGTTTCTCCTCGCCGAATACCTGGAACCCTAAGTTATCGAGCTGTCCAGAACAGTGGATCCTAGTTCTGCCAGTGCGGCTGCAATAGTTGGTGGGTCAGATCAGTTGGTTGTCCGATCGTCGGTGACCTTCCTTTGTGCAGCTGTTTTGAACAGTGACAACAAAGGTCACCGCAACCGCCGCACGGACAGTGACTTGCTGCGTGCGCCACTCGCTGATCTCAGGTCCCGATCTGACGCCCGATCCGCCATTTTGGCTTTTTGAACAAGAAAGTAGTATAGCGAGATCAAAAAATATAGTCAACCGAATGCATATAAGGAGAACAGCCGAAGTATTATTCCCGCTTAATGACCGACCATACGTATCCTCTAAGCATCTAATCAACCTGACGCCGACGCTCGCCGCGGTTCCTCCTCTTTCGCAGCCTCAGATGCCGGTGCATCCTCTGCCGCGTGCCAACACGTGCAGTACCACAACAACACGAACGAAGGGGGGCAGGGAAAGGATGAGAGTCAGTAAGTGAACAACGGGACGGCAGCCCACATCTCACACGGCTCATCATCGGCGTTTCAGCTTGTTTAGAGCCCAACTGAGCCAGCCTTCGCCTTTGTCAGACGAAGGGGGCGTCAGGGGTTGTAAAACAGGTAGCCGATCTGTGAAAGAGGTCTTACCTGGTGGGTTCTCGTGCTTTTCAGGCTCGGATGACTTCGAAGAAGGTTGGGAGCCTGGATCATTGGGTGGTTGCGATGACGAAGCTGCAGCGGCAGGCTTGCTAGAGCTCCTACCCTCAATATCATCCGCATATTGTTGAAGGATCTGCCGCTGTTTCTTGGTGAGCGATCTGCAGGGTCCAGGCGATTAAAGGATATGTTAGTGCCTCCCGATGGATCACGAGATCGATATGATGAGATGAGTTATGTTACGCATACCTGGGCAATGTCACATTGAAAGTCACAAAGAGATCCCCTTTCTCGCCACCGAAGACGGGTGGGATCCCTCGACCCTTCAAGACGCATTCTTCACCCTGCTGAGTGCCTCCAGGTATCCGCACGTCTACTTCACCGTCAAGGGTAGGCACTCGGACGCGGCCTCCAAGAAGAGCGGAATGAAACGGAACCTTGGCATCATGGAAGATGTTGGTGCCTTGCCGTCTAAAGACCTTTGAAGGTGTGACGCCGACTCGGACTAGTAGATCGCCTGGAGTGCCTTTCCCAGATATAGGCATGTCACCAGCTGCAGGTACTCGGATTACCATGCCTTCTTCGACGCCTGCCGATAAGATTCAGAACGAGTTAATCTTCTGGTCGTCAAGAAGCATAACTGTTTCTAATCACTCACCAGCTGGTATCTTGACTTCGACAGATTTATGCTGTTTCACCTTGCCAACGCCAGAACAATCTCCACACCTCCCTTCCTTTGGGAGTATCGACCCTGTTCCGCTACAGACCTGACACGTTGTCGCCATCTGGAAGCCACTTTGAACCATGAACGTTCGGGTGCCCGTGCCGGAACATGAGCTGCACGTCGTTCTTTTAGCGCCAGCTTTCAGGCCGCTCCCAGAGCAAGTCTTGCAATTGATCACTGGGGTGATTTTGACAGTCCTTTCCGCGCCCTTCGCAGCCTCTAAGAAGGAGATGCCCACACTCGCCTCAATGTCGTCGCCACGGGTCGACATCTGAGAGGAATCTCCGAATGGACCCCTTCCAGGTCTCGCACCACCACCAAAGGCACCGAATAGAGTTTCAAATATATCGGCTTGTGAGCGACCTCCACCGGCACCGAATGCACCTCCGAAGTCTTGGAAACCACCAAAGCCACCAGCGCCGAATGGGCCTCGAGCATTGAACACATCTGGATCGAAACCCTCTTGCTGCGAGGCAGCACCGTACTGGTCGTACGCCTTGCGCTTTGTGGTATCGCTCAAAATCTAAAATGAAGTTTGGCAGGTCAATAACTGCCTTAAGCGAGATACTAGCTGGATTAATAACTCGCATCATAAGCAGCTTGAATCTCAAGGAACTTCTCCTTCGCGACAGGATCTTTATTCGTATCTGGGTGGTACTTTTTAGCTAACTTCAAGAACAACACGTATCAGTCTCAGATGACGGGCGTTATCATGACGTGTAAGGGACTTCACGTTGAAGTAAGTCTTCTTAATATCACCAGCCGCAGCATCTTTCGCCACACCCAACACTTCGTAAGGATTTTTTGGTGATGCCGATGACGAAGCGGACGCATGGAAACATCGCTACAAAGAGCGTCAGCACGGTCTCGCTGTAAGGGTTACAACGCGGCGATCGCACCTTATTTCCAGATATTCCATTGGGGCTCCGCCGAATAACTGATGACCTGGCAGTGTGATATCCGCAGCGATGTGCCAGGTATGGAGTCCCATGCTGAAGCGAGCCGACGGGCGAAGGTGAGACGGCAAATGAGGTTCTGGAAGACGACGCGACAGAGGATGCGAAGCCGAGAGATCGGGGAACACGAGGCAGCATTCAAGGCCGGGACTGAGTCTATAGACAAAGTTCTTTATTAGGGGTAAAGGGAGGATAGATAGTGGACTGCGTATTGTAAAGACTGAATGGCGACTTTGGGGTGGTGTGCGACCAATCGAATCTCTCCCAAAAAGTTCAGCTCACGGCGGCTATTTCGGCCATAATCTCCGCGTCCTGTCCGATATCATATCCTCGGAAGTCTCACTGTCGCTGAAGGTTGCTATAGCACATTGAGAGTAGTGCTCCATATCTGAATTACATCACAAAAGTGCAGCTAAAACTTTCAAATGAAATATTTCCACAGGAAAACGGTACAGTTGTTGCAGGCGCCATCTCATCTCCGAGCTCCGTAAAATGCTTTCGCTCGGCTTTTGAATCGACGCTTTCCTTGTAGCCGAGTCGGGACTAGGCATCTTACCACTGCCAGGCGTGTTCATTTGAGGCGTTCATGTGGGCTCTCCGTAATATGTTTTGATACCATTGGCTGCAAAGTCAGGAACGCCGCACACTTGGCTACAACCTTCTTCGCATTGCACAGCGCATATCTATTGAGCGAGTCTTCGACACAACGACCTAAGCCTCAGGAGCGCATCTTAGGCGGGAATCAGATATCGCTAAGCGACCATAACTGTTACGACTAGATCCTACGAAGGTGAAGGAGCCGCTGGTGGCATAGACGGTCATCCACGCTGAATCCCCTTCATTTCCACTCGCACAACCAAGAGACGTCGAATTCATACGGAGAGAAGGAATAACTCCAATCCACGTCTTTATTCGATCGATGATGCCTGCCGAGGGAGTCCCTACCATCGCCGTACTAGGACCGAGAATTCAATTATGATCAGTACCCATCCCGGTGTGGTCTCGCTGCCGTTTGGGTCGCACTAACCGCTTGTGATACCAATCGGCCCAAGACCAGAGGCAAGGGAAACTGGGGGCCCGCTTCATCGCACTCGAAGTCCTGGAACAGACTGTTTACAAGCTTACCCTGATGAGGTGCACATCTGATTTGCCGTTTCGCAAGCCTAAATCCCTTACATACCCTCAGGTACCCCTTGAGGTACTTCGTACTACGGGTTGTCTTCGGAGGTAGGGTAGAAGCGTTTCTCAGTTGAGAGAGCGGCCGAAATGTAAGCCCTTTTCACCGAACGATAGAACCATGGCTCTGCGATCCCGCGGACGCAATCCTTGGTGATTGGTAGAGAAGTGAAAGAACGCGTATGACATACTAATCTCTACACATGGAACTCCGGCTGGGAAACAAAGATGGTAGGCGGCAGGGGTGAGGCACGAAGTACAGGAGAAAAACGTGAGACAAGCGAGGCGCTTAGGCACGCCGTGGGTACAAGACAGCTGAATCAAGCATCGCTCTCCTCTGAATCTGAGACAGCAACGCGTTTGACAGGATCTGCAAAAAAGGAATGAAGTCACGACGTCGCGGCGACGAACCCGTCAGCAACGCGCTATACCCTGCACCTGTAAAACAGAGGTCTTACCGAAGTATGCATGATCCTGCGCTTCCTTCGCCGTTAATCGCTCCTGGTGGTCATACTTCAGCAATTTATCCAAAAAGTCGATAGCTTCGTTGGATATATAGCGCTGGTTCTCTGCTGTGATGAATCGTGTCCAGGGTTTCCGCGTGTACCTAGGGAAAGCAAATTGGTGATAGATGTCAGGACTCCTCAGGATGAATTGAAGCTCTGTCCAAGAAGCTGCACGGCTGCAAGCCTCGTCAAGAACATGTGAACTGACCGCCCCAAGATATCGTCATACTGCGCATCAAGCTCTATGTCGTATTTCTCTAAGTATGCATATAGCTCGTCGGTTCCTAATACCTTAGTGATCTTGACTAGCTGATCGTAGTTGTCATGTCCATGGAAGAATGGTTCCTTTCGGAAAATCTGGAATCAGGCGCACTAACCATCAGTCAACTAAACGGGACAAAGGCATGAAGGCATTGCAGCAGGGCCCTGACCATGCTCGCGAACATGCAGCCTAAGCTCCACATATCCAGGGAATAGTCGTATGCTTGGAAGTCGACAAGCAATTCCGGGCCTTTGAAGTACCGAGACGCAACACGAACGTTGTATTCCGTCTTCGGATGATAGAACTCAGCCAGGCCCCAATCGATCAGCCGCAGCTGAGTTATAGGACAATGCTTAGCAATAGAATCCATAGTTGCAACGCAGAAGTCCACTCACTTTCCGGTTCTCATGGTCAATCATGACATTGTGCGGTTTCACGTCACGATGCATGATGCCCTTAGAATGACAGAAGTCTAATGCCTAGTTTGACATAAAGAGAATGTGAGCTAACTCGGCTTATACACCTATTAACCGCGAGTTCACTAACCTTCAATAGCTCCAGAATATAAAACCGGACATCAAAGTCTGTGAACTTCGGGTATAGCACCTTGAAGTCCACATTCTGAATATACTCGGTCACCAGACTGGGTATCTTAGAGCTTGGGTCCCGCACGACGTCCAAGAGGGCAATGATGTTGGGACCACCAGCCAAGTTCTGCAAGATCTTGATCTCCCGCTTTATTTTCTTCTTCTTCACAGGCTTCAGCACCTTAATAATACAAGGCTGGCTGTTCTGAATATTGATGCCTTCGAAAACCTGTTTTTAAGTTCGATTGCAAAAAGGAGGAAATGAATAAAACGTGCAATGGATAACAAAGTAAATGTTATAACGTGATGCAGTGTACCTCGGAGTACTTTCCTCGGCCGACTTTGCGCACTATTTCATAGTGATCCTGCGTGCCCCATTGGACTTGCAAGTTATCTGGTTGGGGAGAACGATGAGTTATCCCAGCTCAAACGTCTCGAACAACCCAAGGATGCGTAGATTTCGTACCATAGTCCCACCTATAATAAAAAGATCATTAGCTTCCTTTTGAACTAAGATGAAAGCAGAGATATGTGTACTGACCAGGCCTGACCAAGCTTCTCATTCACGTACGGGTAAACCCGTGCTATGCTCTTAGACATGATTCTAACAGATTGTTTGAGCGCCAGTAATCCTGAGTGCGATGCCGTTCACCCTTGTGAGTAGCGTGGCCCGTGGTGAAGGCGAGAGAAGGGAGGGCGGTTGGGGTGTGGCCTGTGGTTGAAATATAGACCAGCCTTATAAGTTCAACACGGACATTCTAAGAGTCTCTGCCCCCAGCGCTTAATACCTGATGGCTGTATCACTCAGGTTGAGAGATGCAATGCGAGCGTGATGACAGACGCCGCTAGAAAAGGGAGATCCTAAGTCAGTAATGCCGTTGACTCCAGCCGTCGACCACGCCGTCCCCTGAGTAACTCCGCTAGATATCAATTTTGCCCCCCAGTCATCAGTATGAAGACTACACGAAGTCTGTTTATTAAAAGCAAATTCACTGCACGAAAGAAACTCAAGAGACGTGGAGATGAAAAGTCTGAAATGCGCTACAGTTCCGTCCAGCCCCGTTCTCGATCAAGCCTTTCCCCCGCAACAGCACCGAGTATGAACACCAACACATGTGCGGATACACCAATTCCAAACCCACGATACAGCTGGCCGATGCCCGTGTTTCGCATTAGGCTCCAGTTCTGATTAGCAGTAGCAGCGGCTTGTGCTCCCTCCTTCTCCTTCTCTTTATTTGAGAATCGTCTCCGCTTCCGCCTCATTGTCGGAAGCGATCGCTCCTCAGTCAGGATCCTATAGACACAGTCTACTACTCCGACGTATGGAGTGGGCCGCGTCTCAACGCACGCTGCCGTCCTCCAACCAGCTTGGGTGCCATTCTCCAAGCCAACAGCTCGACTCTGAAGCTGCAGCCGGCGACGAACGGTTTCGATAGGCAAGGTGATTGAGAGCGACGCGATCGACCATACGAGTTCGGCGAGTCCAAATAGAACCGGGCTGCTCTCTGCTTCCAGACCAGTATAGTGATGGATCACTATCGGAGCAGATAAGCTCAACAATGGTCGAATCGTATTGTCGAGGATCGACGGAATGAGTAGTTGAGGATGAATGTAGGTTGCCCTGAGACCACCTTCGCGGGATATAAGGTGGGCAAGTGGAGCAATTGGAAGTAGAGAGACGGGGAGTGACAGGGTGGGGGCCGAGGATGGCTGGCATATGAGTCTCGTCCGAAGAAGATCAAGCGGAGAGAGAAGGTGTGCAGTAATGGCATGCGAAAGTACTGGTAAAGCGAGCGTGCCGAGCGAATACGGTGGTACGGGGTCTGGACCTGTCTGGATGGTGTAGAGGAGGGAGAGGACTGCAGGCTGCAACGAACTGCTGAGAGTGTCTAGTATAGTCGCAGTGAGTTGGCCTGTGGAAGAAGCTGGGTTAGTCGTGATCCATTGGTGGTGAACGTCATCAACTCACCTTTCCACAGGCCAAGATACCCTTCCGTTTTCCATGAAGCGATGCGACGGACCATTCCCCACACTCCGTCAGAAGGACCAGCGGGAATGATATATGACGGGCGGGTAAGATGGTCCGTTGACCGGTGTATTGGATAGCCATCTTCATCAGCCAGCTTAGCTTGAGGGCTGGGCTCAAACCTCGCCGCCCCGGCGTACGCCTCTGGATCCCGGAAGTATGAAGATGTTGAGGTATCGCTCATCTGCGAGGCCCAATATTAGACAAGAGGCTTTAGGGATGCACCGTATGACGTACTGCATCTTCATCCTTGTCTCCTGGCAAGATCTGCGGCACTTCTGGTGGCTCCATCACATCCTCTATATCCTCTTTCGGAATCCATTGCACCTGAAGCAGGGTCTTGGCTACCTCGAATGGCATGACCACTGCTGTCCCAGCATATGCAAGCATGGCCGAGGCTATAAAGTCGCTTGTCATCTTTCCCCAATCCCGTCCATCCGTATCATCTAACAGCAAGCCAGTTCGAATATCATCAAACGGTGCCGGAGTCAAGTCGAAGACGTGTATCTTGGATGGGCGGCCCCATGGCGCGTTGGGGGAGCCAGATGCGTTCGACGTCGAAGAGGCTGTGGTTGAGAGCTCCGGCACAAAGGACCAAGAGTCTGGTGGAGTAGAGTAAGTGTCTCGCAGTGATCCTCCCGATGTACTTGCCATGATTGCAGTATCCTATGCAATGGAGTTAATTCATTCTGGACTGTTACCTCCCACGGTCTCATGTGATCTGCAACTATCCACACCAAGTGGTATTACATCTTGAACGGTACATCTGGCCTCTGATTCGCTCTGTGTCGCGTGGTCTAAACCCCTGGTGGTGAATTCAAACTTCCCCTTCGCAGAACTAGCATGAAACATGGAGGAGCCGTTCCCTCAGTCCGGCATCCCACGCAACTCTGATTTTGTGCCTGCCACTCACATGCAAAGCTGGGCGTGAAGCCACGGAGGTCTCACCGCGAGATACAAGTACATATTGAGTACTAGACAAGGATTTCGCGTCCTACTAATTCTCTGCGCCTTAATCCCCCCTCTCCCAAGAAATATATACTCTGACGTCAACAGCTCTATATAATGCTCCCAGGACCAGTTAGAGACCTCTTAGACGCACCTGGTGTCGTCTCGGACATGTTTGTCAGGACGCTAGGTGGACTAGCGTCCGACTTCAGGCCTGAGTTCGACATCCCAGATCTCACAGGAAAGGTCGCAGTCGTAACAGGTGGAAAGTATGTCCGTGTCTTATAATCGCGCTTGATAAAAGTATAACACATGGACCGTCTCCTCTGTACTAGCTCCGGAATTGGATTTCACACCGTTCAAGAGCTCGCACGGAAGGGATGCAAGGTGCGAACAATCCCCTCGCGCTCGAACGATTAGCAAGTAAAAATCTAACACATGCGTAGGTGTATATGGGATCTCGTACCGAGACTCTTGCCCGAGCAGCACTCGATCGCTTGTATAAGGAAGGAGGTATCAAGCCTGGGCTTGTTAAGTATCTCAAAATCGACCTCGCAACCCCAAAGAGTGTCAAAGACGCGGCCGAGGCGTTCTTGCGTCACGCAGATGGGAGGCTAGATATATTGGGTCAGCTCGATGCTCTTCCCGGTTGAATATTTCTGACAATGTTTGGTCACACTCTAGTCTGTAACGCAGGAGTGTGAGTAAAGTTCCCTTATCCCAGGCGGTTGGGAGCTGTTATTCATAGACTGTCATAGGCTGCAGGAACACTACAAAACGGTCTCTGAGGGAGGTCTTACCATGTCCCATTCAATGGCTGCCAAGTGTGTCACTCATATATACTCCGCCGCCATTTCGTGTTGCCTGACGTATTTGGTTATTGTCATCAGTCATCTTGGGCACTTTGTCTTAGTTCAGCAGCTACTTCCCATCATGACAGAAACAGTGGCACTCACGCGTGATGTCCGCATCATTACGGTGCGGTAGTATAAATATACATCCTGTATCGATACTAAGCTCCTTTCGTTACAGGTGGCATCCGAGATGCACTGGTTCACTCCGTTCTACGTCAACTTACGCACAGTGGAAGGTGCGCGCTGAACGATCTCTACCGGAACGCTGTCGCTGATTTTGTATGGTTATTGTAATGCGAAGGTTGGAATTACCGCTGGGACTCACTTCCGGCGCGCATTCAGAGGTACGGCCTCTCGAAGCTCGCCAACATCCTCTTCAGTGCAGAACTGCAACGTCGCCTCCGAAACAATCCTGCTACTCGTCAAATCGTGTCCATCTCTGTCCATCCCGGAGAGGTCTCCTCTGAGGGTGGACTGCGCGTTATCGAGGAGAATTTCCCATGGATGTCATGGCTCTGGGTGTGGCTCATTAGCGTCTTCGCCCTTTCGCCTCTCCACGGCTCGTACACCAGTCTCTTTGCGGCAACATCTATTAGGGTTAGGTCCCGACCGGACAAGTACGGTGGGGCGTACTTGTATCCCTTTGATCGGGTTGGCAGACCGTCCTGGAGGGCTAGGGATAGGAAATTGGCCGAGGACCTCTGGAAAGCGAGCGAGGAGATTGCTGCGACTTGCTTGGAGGAACGTAAAGCATAGGGTGTGGAGCGTGAGCCGGCGGGAAGGGTTTAGTGGATATGATATTCATCAAAATTATAATACAGACAGTTTTGCCTGCTACTACAGTGTGACACGCGTTCAGTCCGCAACAGGTGGGACACGTGTAGTTATCTTTTTATAATACATATAGGTTCGAGAAAGTGGAAGGTCGACCTTTACCCCTTTCAGGAATCTTCATAGAAGTGATAACCTAGGCCGCCTTTTAATAGTTATTCACTCGTAGGCGAAGCTTTCCAACAGAGAGCCGAGTAACTGCTTGGATTAGGGGTGAAACGGAATGGTTGCTGACCAGCCTGAGCCACATAATACGATTCATGGATGAACCGTTAGATCATTTGCTCCGTTGTTCAGCCGACTGTGTTTCCCAAACTTTAGTGTATCTCCTTGGTCGCAAGGGAGCAGACAGGAGATCGTTTTCAATTCTACAGGGGAGCCAGTGGGGACAAGAGAGCATGGTCATCCATATCATCTGTCCACTCGTCAGGGCGGGCAAACAAATTCTAATTTCATCTTAATCGTGAGGCCCGCCACATGCAGTACCGATCCCAATTTGCACCTTGTGCCATCCTGAAATTTGTTGGGAGGCCCCAAGTAGACCTGCTAGCAGGGGTTTGGCGACTTGGGTAAAAGAATGGCAACCGGCCATACTGGCACGGAAGAAACACGCTAGGACCGCTGAACGGGGGTGGAATAGATCTCAGTAAAATATCCAAGTAGGAAATGTAAACATCAGACGGTAGTGAGTAAGGGTTGGGTCGCCGACTCAGAGATATAGCAGCGTGGCATATCAGAATATGCTTGATCAACCAGGTCCCACCTAAGCTCGGAGATGAACAGGTAGTCAAATCGCTTCTGTTAGACATATTTAGCGAGAGAGGGGCGTGATTTGGAGAAGGTCTGTCTCACAGGGAAAACTATAAGGACTTGCCATATCCCCAAATCCAATTATGAAGAGGTTCATTCGGTTCCGCTGGAAGGCAACACTATTGAAATTGCTGGGTTTATCTCAATAAATCCGCGATAAAGTTTGACTTCACCTGATTCGGTAAACACGGACCCGAGGATACGAGAATGTGACAGAGTGTTTCCTCCTGCCTGTGGTACCTCTACTCCCTAGAGAAGATGTCAGCAAGTACCAGGCATCGGGAATACCACCCAACTGACATAACGTCTCTTCTCTACACCTTCATCAGGATGCCTTGATTGAACGAAGCCAGCGATAGGTCGTTTTAGACGTCCTTATGATCAGCTGCTTTCCCCCAAGGTTGTATCTGAGGAATATCGAAGATGCCGAGGATGATAGGTGAGCAAGTAGGAATGAAGGACAAAGCCGAGAGGCAAGCATCCGTGCGGCTGGTCTATTGTACTAATGCACTGACAAGATATACTTGTATGGACCTAATTGAGGCACGTGGTCGTAAGCTCCGTGGTGTTGTCAAACTTAGGAAGCTAAAGTGGACGCAATATTATCGATCTACCGGTAATGAGCAGCCAGTAGAGGCTTTGTTCGAAGGGCTAAAGGGACTATGCAAATCTTCCGGAAACAGCTTGGGAGGGCCGAATGAATCCCCGAGAATCGCCAAGCCGTCTTTGGGGCCGCAATTGGTATCCCTTCTGCTGGGACTCGTCTAAGTGCGCCTTATTTTTCAGGCCGAAGCAGGTGCAGCGGCCAGCAAAGGGTCCATCGAAATAGCATGTTGAGCATGGTCAACGGAGCATCCAAATCTTCGCACGAAGGCGTCGGGCTAGCAAGAGAAGCGAAATTGTCTGATGAGTTTGGTCTCAAGTGCTGGAGCCGTGCGCTCTGGCGAACGGAACTGCAATGACGAACAGGATTGGATGTCTACGTGTACATGGAGATCACACGCGCCGGAGATGGGAAATCCTTTCACTTCATCCTTCATCCTCGCAAGAACTCTCCGGCTGTCTCGCGACACTTGACACGTAGGCATCAATAGCACCGACATTTCGTGGCCTGCGTGACACGACTTCAGCCTCCAAATAGCTTTCACTCAGCAGTTTGCGCACTCAATCCTTGCCGCCGGTCGACATTGCAATCTCACCTCTAGGCCTCCCCGTCGACCTCATTTAAAAACGATGACATCCGTTGAAGAGGAGAAGTCCTTATTGGACAAACTGGATGCCATCGCGCCCATTCGGGAGTTTGACGCTTTCCCTAAGGTGGCTAGGACGTACTACACTCAGACATCGTTAGGCGGGCTGGCGACAGCACTGGTCATCATCTTGAGCTTCTTCCTGAGTCTGAATGACATCGGGGAGTTCCTTTGGGGATGGCCTGACATCGAGTACAGCGTCGATAATCGACTTATGGCCACCATGAATATAAATCTTGACATGGTCGTCAATATGCCTTGCGAAAGTAAGCCGAACGGTTGAAGCACCAGCTTTGGTGATGACTGACGTTTACATTCACACAGCCCTCTCCATTGATATACGAGATGCGATCGGTGACCGTCTTCACCTGACCACCACATTTGCCCGAGATGGGGTAAGTGACATCAATATCTTCGACTATGCCCTTCGTTAACATTGCCGGCTATTTTAGACTAGCTTCGATGCCAGACAGGCCCATACTCTTCAGTGAGGATCTGAGCCTCATCATTGGATTTTTCCGGTCTGACGAGCATTTGCAGTTCGCATGGAAACCACAAATCAACCCAAGAAATTGTCACCTCGGCTAGAAAGAAGTCGGGAGGTCTCTTTGCCGCCTTCAAGAGCCAATCCTCGTCCTTCAAGCCAACCTACAGCCATTACCCGTCTAACGACGCATGCAGAATTTACGGAAGTGTAGAGGTTAAACGCGTAACTGGTTCGTTGATCTGATCACTAGTTCAGAGATTCCTGTGATCAAAACTTTTTCTCCAGGTAATTTGCACATTACATCACTTGGGCATGGATACGTCAGCCACCAACACGTCGACCATAAGCGTGAGTGTATATACTTGTCGATAATCCTAATGGGATTCCCTAATCTGATATTCGTTCTAGTGATTAACTTTACCCATGTCATCTCGGAATTATCATTCGGCCCATACTTCCCGAACATCGCCCAGCCATTGGACTATACGTACGAGGTGACGGACGAACGTACGTTCACGTTTGTGGCTGTTAGCCTAGTGATGCAATCTGCTCAACTTCATCGCTATCTAGATTTCTCAGTCATGCAGTACTACGTTACCGTTGTGCCCACAGTCTACCACGCACCACGCTCGGCACCTTTGCGTACGAATCAATACAGCGTGAATAGTTATCGCCGCACGATCGAACATGGACGAGGAACGCCTGGAATCTTTATCAAGTTCGACGTCGATCCCATGGAAATGAACGTCTGGCAACGGACCACATCCTTCCCGCAGTTCTTCATCCGCCTCTGTGGGGTCATTGGAGGGGTCTGGGTGTGCGCTGGCTGGGCGGTGAAGATATTCGCAAGGGCTGCCACGATCACCGGTGTGGTTGGACAAGATGATGACACGATCGTCAACGACGCAGAGAATGCCAGGCTAAGAAAGAAGGCGAGCGCGCGATGGGGAGGGTCAGACATCAGGGCGAGGACCGGTGGTGGATCAGGTTGGACGATAGATGGCGGAGCATTGGGTACACCTATAACACCCTACACTCCATCCAGCGCAGCTACGCAAGGCGCCTATCCTAGCGGATACCTCAACACACCCAATGGCCTTTCTCCAAATCCGATGTCCCACGCTAACGGGTTCGCACCTGCCAACGTGCCATTACCAGTTACACCGCTGCCAGCCACGCCAAACACGCCTGCATACCAGTATGCGAATGGTCATTCACAGGCAGCACAAAAACCCACTTCTTCCCAACTTGGGAATGGATACTCTTCCGGACCATCAACCCCACTACGAGCGGATACTTCTCAAACGCCACCACCAAAGCTGTCGCCCTCGCCATACTCGACTTCGGCGAATGGTAGCTCTGCATCACTCAGGCCGAGGTCAGGCCTGAACCCAGCAGCAACTGATAAACGATTGGACTAGGAAGCCCGACTAGGTGTGACGACGATCGTACTGGTACGACGATGACAGTGCTTGCGCCTTGATGTAACTATCCCGATGGCGTCGGAAGACTGTCAATGTACGAGATATCATAAGACGATGTTGTGACAGAAGAGTATAACTATATACAGAACTTCGAGTGGAAAAGGAAATTATTCTGTCGGAATGTCGGCTGGACCGCTCGAGTTGATGTGAGGATCGATGCCATTCCCGTTTAAGGGCAAACCATCCGTTTTCTTCTTTTTCCTAGTCTTCTCTCGTTCTCGTTTTGTCTCGAGTTCATGCCATTCGCCCTCAACAGTCGATAGGCTGTGGGAAAAGATAGTGTAGATATCAGACAGAAGAACCAGTTCAATCAATAATCAGAACACCAACCCGACTGGAAGTTCCATGGGCGGATCCTCGGAGACGAAGTAAGGCATATTAAGTGCCTGCGTGGCTGTCAATCGTTTCTCGGTGTCGTATGCGAGCAAGCCCTCCGCGAGATCGAGCGCGTCGGGAGGAAGATATCTATAAAAGGAAATGAAGAGTCATGAGATCGGGACGGGACCCGTTCTGCGAGAAGGGAAGCTTACTTCTGAAATGCTACCCGAAAGTGGTTCTTGTGGAAATCTTTGGGTTTCACAAGCTCATACCACGGCATGTCAGTTAGTGCAGGCCACAATTCCGGCGTTGGTGTGCCCAGAATGCGATAAATGACCTCCAGCTGGTGTATCTCGTCGTTTCCTTGGAACACTGGCTTTGTGGTAAAAAGTTCTAGCATGATGGTACTTCAGAGTGGTACATCAGTGCCGTATGTTCGACAGGAGAGATAGATAAAAAGAGACTTACCCCGCGCTCCACATGTCAACTTCTGGTCCGTACACCGTTGCCCCAAGCAGGAGCTCGGGAGGCCGGTACCAGAGAGTTATTACTCGATTGGTATAGTCGCTTTTCCTCCGCTTTTGGAAGACCCGTGCAAGGCCAAAGTCTGCAAGCTTCAAGTCGCCACGGCTGTTCACGAGGATGTTTGAACCTTTCATATCGCGGTGAATGACGCCCCGATGGTGCAAATACTCAAGGCCACGAAGCATTTGATAGCAGAGTGACTTCAAGTGAGCAGGACTGAACTGAAACTGGTTCTGGGACAAGACACCAGTAAGATCATGTTCCATGTAGTCAAAGACCATGTAGACGTTGCCTACAAGGGCGAAAGCAGAGAGTATAGAAGTAAGTTGGCATGACCGTCTGGTACTGCAAAGTCACGGACCTTTTGACACCATCATCTCGTGAAGGTAGATAACATTTCGATGAGATAGCGACTGCAAGAGTTTGATCTCCCGTAAAGCCGTGACTGGGAAGCCGTCCTTCTCCGCTTCGACTTTGATCCGCTTGAGTGCAACAAGCCCTCCAGTAACGACATTTCGAGCCTTGTACACCTTCCCAAAAGTGCCTTCGCCGACTTGGTTTACGAGTTGATAAAGTTCAGCTGGCGGAGCAACCTTGCCTGCTGTGGTGATAGTTGGTGTTTCAGGAACGCTCGCTTCTTGCGATATCATTAGAGGTAGACGATCCCTATCCACAGGTGTTTGTTGTTCCGAAGTCAGTGTACTTTCATTTCGTCGGGTTGTAGGGCTTGGTGAGCGAGGCGGGGTACGAGGTTTCGTCGGCCTTTCGTAAACACCTTTGGCAACGACCGGAGGCTTAGAAATAACTGGGGACACAGGACGTGCACGTGCACCTTTGACGAAAACTGGGGACCTTGCAGCTGCCATCGGTGAGACCGTCCTGGTGCGAGACGAGTGCGAAGATGATGCAGGGGGCGTTGCGGCGCGTCCAGCAGGATGCTTTGATCGTTTCGGTATCACACCAAATCCAGACCCGCCACCCTGAGCGGAAGTACCATCTTCTGCGTGGTCCAGGTCTTCGTCATCATCCGGAAAGAATTGTTTAACGAGGGCGCTACCACCCACAGCCACTGGCATGGGGAAGGCCACAGTACTCCGAGGGCCAGCGGGAACCCCTTGATTTGTGAGGAGGGTGGTGTTTGACACTTTAGGTCTCCGGGGCGTTGTGCTAGCAAGGGTTTGGGACTGAGGTTGGGGTTGAGATTGTTGTGGGTGCTGCTGTTGGGATGATGACGGCGGTGGGTAGACTCCCTTGGGACCTGTGGGGATATTAGATGTGGACGAGGAAGAGGCGTATGACTGTGGCTGGTTTTGCGGCAAGAGATCGGCCCGGGGACCTGGAGGTGGTTCGCCGACTAAGCCACGTCGTTGATACGCAGCTGCAACGGTCGCTCGCGATGAAGAGGCCATGAAGGTTGACGAGACGGGCTGTATTTTGACATGCATGAGATCAACGGCTCGTGGACCAGACGGCGGGAGACGCTGAGGAATTTTTATCGGGTCAGATCTCACAGGAGGTGTGGCGCCCTTAGAGAATGGACAGAAGAAAGGCGACTTACGTGCTTGCTCGCACCGTTTGTTTTCAGCGCTGCTTGGGGAGAAGAGGAGGGCGAGCGGGACCGCGAACGCGAACGACTAGGTGATTTCAATGGGACTCGTTCCTTCCGTGCTGTTGTGCTACGAGCCGTTCCAGTCGATCCTTGCTTCTGTGCCGTTGTTTTAGATTCCACGCTTCGACTCCTGCTATTCCGCCTATGACTCCTGCTTCTACTAGTGTCTCCCCTTCCGCGAGTCTCTTCTTCTTCATCCTGAAGTTGAGTCGGAGATGTAGCAGCACCTCTGTCTTTCTTGACCCTTCTTAAAGACTTGCGGTCGCTCTGTCGTTCATCTGGGCTGGCGCTCGCCTTCCTACGCCGCTTCACAGACGAGTCTGGCGAAAGTGGACGAACTTCTGACTGTATGGAGGCCGAACGAGATTGTGACCGCGATCGCGATTGCGAGGGTGATTGAGTCCTTCGGCGTTTCTGAGATTTTTTATCGCTTTTGGATGAGCCTTCATCACGCGACGTATGCCTTTAAACATGAGGAGGATTGGTCAGGACTTTGTCCTCGGTCGAAAGATCAGCTGGTACCAAATAAAACATACATACTTTTTGGACTCGCGTTGCCGCTCACTGCGATCGTATGTCTTAGAATAATGGCGACCGTTCCCGTGATCCTTGTCTTTTCTTCTAGAGTCGTGCCCTCGGTTGTGCTTCCACGATGATGATGTATGTCGCGCGCTCCCTCCTCCTCGTGAGCCAGAGACTGGCTCGTCCAGATCTGGTCGCCAGCCAGGACCAGGAACGAACTTGGCCTTGACGACATCAGCAGTGGGCTCAGGAGGATAAACCGCGGGTGGTTCCCAGCCATTCTTTACGGTAGACGAACGAGCGGGTGGGTCCTCCCTTGAGTTCCTCCCGTCGTCCCGAGTCCATTCTCGATCGTCGCCCCTTCGTGTCCAAGCCCGATCGTCCACGTTTACCCTCCCGTTGGTCATGCCGCCATCGTCTGCGACCGGAATCCACTGCCGCCCGTTTTCTCGACGTGGCTGTGACGGGCCTTGCAGATTCGGATAGCTAGCATAACCGTGCCTCGAGCCATCAGTATGGTTAGACGCCTCCGAATATCGACGAGGATGATCCCATGCCGAGTCATGGGCAGCAGATGATAGATTGGTGTTGCGATAGTCATCCCGAGAACCGCGGCTCGCGGCTGGCCACGAAGGTTCCTCGTGACGACCTCCTCCCGACCGATAATGTTCATCTGACGATCTCCTGTCACCATATCCATTATCTGTGGTATGGGAGCGACTGTAGGATGTTGTGGAGTAGTTTGAGTGTGTACTGGAAGGAAGCTTGTCCCGTGGAATCCATCTGTCGTCACCTGCGTACGGCGAGCGGGCCCTCCCCGACGACGTTCGAACTCCTCCGCCACCTTCGGCGTCAGGTCGATAGCGAGAGGAGCGAGAGGAGGCGTCGGCTGGGTGCGTTGATGATGACGGAACCCGGTCACGGTGGGATCCCCCTCTGTAATAACTGTCTTCTGTTGCGGTTGACCCAACGAGACCATCGTCCTCATAGCCGCGATCGCGATTGTCCCTTAGGGACCTGGATCCACCATACATGATATTGCTGCTGAGTTTCAGGACTCGTTTTTGTGGTAGCCGTGCAACGGCGAGAGTGACAGTCTGGCCTGACAAAAGTGGGATTTCGGCGGGTGGTACCGCGATCTCTCCACGCCAAAGTCTGATCCTAAAAAAGGAGCCTTAGAATAGTTCCAGCTATGGTTTAAGCGCTTTGAAATTTACTCACGTTTTCTCTGTCTCCCCAACCAATGTATGTCTGATCTTGCAGTGGTCGGTTGTCCAAAGCCAAGTTCCAGAATTGACTATCAAAGGTCGCCGCTTCCCGCGCCCACCTTGTGGCCTCATTGATCCGCCACTCCCTGAGGCTCCAGCAACTGTCTATGCTTCGTTCCAGCCCTTTTCACCTCCTATGAAAGGGTACACGTTTGCATATCCGAGTTCCCTAGGCTAACATTGAGATCGTCATTGAGCTGTTGCTGTCCATGGAATTAGCTACCACCGCACTCAAGTCTCAGTTATGGTCTGAGGTCTGCGACTGCCACCTGATTGGATGACGATACAAACCCGCCCCAAATCACGGTCCAATTATGTCTCTATTAGAAGCGATGATCAGTCGCCGTCACCCCCTTCACGTGCAACCTTTGTCTCTAGTCCCAAACCACATTGAAAGTTTTTCTGAGACCGCCGTTCCATCGTTCTTGAGCCCGGGAAGCCGGTGCGCTTTTGAATGTATACATTGGTTCAATGCTGAACGGTTGTTCCCGAACTCTGAATGCATTGCGTGGTCCCGCACAACCGCATCATTTACGCATGCAAGTGCCTCGGCCTTGAGCAAGCGCGGCCCGAAACCTTTTGCAATGGGTTAATCTTGATGCCGGAAGTGGGGAACGGAGAGACTAGTCTCCTAGCGACAAAACAGTTGCTCCTAATGCACTTATGAGTTAAAACAGCTTCCGCACTCATGATTGGGTTCGATGCGGAGCGTGGTGGTTACAAGACTTGATAACCGGCTACTGCATACACCTTTACATCTATGGTGTTACATACGCCGGCGAGATATGCGGCTTCTCTCTGGCCATGGTTGTTGGTCCCATAGTTATAAGTCCAGCTCACAGCCTCTGGATCGCCCCAGTTTAACAACTGGGATATCTCCTTTCAGATCGAAAAGTTTCCGGGGATTATTATCCCATTGTATTCATGGTCCGACGGGTTCTACTACTGACGCGTTAGAAGACAGGCGCCCCGGTTCACGGCGCAAGCGGTTACTTTCGCAGCAAATGTAACCATCTTGAAGGAATGCGCACAGCATGCACTGATTACAGGTCTCAGCTCCCAACAACTTCTATTCGGATAGTACACGGAATGAATATAATTATATTTTGGCTTTAACACTGTTTGAAGCTTCTTGATTTCTGTATTTTACGGTGGAAGGCGCTACTCCGAAAGTCTCGTCAACAGTAAGACCCTATATCGCCAACGAGTAGGAGACACAAACTTATGAACCTGGCTGAAGCAGTAATAGCGCTTTGGCGTACCAGTTCTCCCGCCAAAACTCTTACAAGGGCAAAATGATGTATCGCGTGCAGTGCCACGAACCAAAGCTATATGAGACAGGGTTTTCATCAGACGTAGTGGAGGGCGTGTTACAAAAAATCCGCACCTCTCTACCAAGGCTGGTTTGCAGAACTTGAGTGAATGGCGTAACCGCGTTTAGGGTGATGACTGCGTCGCTAGGGAGCGGAGCCTCAAATCGACCATGATCAAGACTGCCTTCTCTGGTATCACTTGATAGTAGCGAGTTCAAGTCGTGAATAGAGTTCTGAAAGCAAGAGATAGCGGCAGGCAAGGAACGCTCCATTGGTGTGTCCCGTGTTCTAACATCGTAAGACAGCACAAACGGGGGGCCATGCGCGATGCACTACGCATTGTCTGGTGGTCAGCGGTCTCTAATCCTTGATGGCATCTAGAGTAGCAAGTACCTGTGCAAGCAAGTTGAAATGATCGCGGGCATGACGTAGATGCTTGCCTTACAAGGGCACGACGTCAACAAGCATTCTGGACAGGTGAAATGACTAAGGCTCACCGATTGTACTGCCGGGTAGGAATTTAGACTCATATACGAGCTGAGATTCGTCCGTTATCGAGTTTTGCAAGAAGTCCAAGGATTGCTGGAGCATGGCTATAGCAACGTACAGCGCAGCGGCCATGGGCTCATGATCATCTTCCTGGGGCACAGTTTTCGTGATAGACGAAGAAGGCATGCTAGAACCCTCTGCTATAGCTTCTTGGTTGTCTGAGGAGTCCTTGCTTGTGTTGCTAGCAGAATGAAGTGGTTGCGATGATAGATCTGCTGACATGGGAATCCGGTAATCGAATGAATGGGGGCGCGGAAAAGCTTAGCACTCCTGTTCATCGAGGATTTTGAAGAAGGAAGTGGGAGGTTACCTGCAGGCAGTTGGAACTAGTAATCGAGGAAAGCCGGCCCGGTAAACTCTGACAATTTCAGTGCATGGTGTGGAGCCAGGTGCTCACAGAGTAGCCCATCTTTGATTCTATCAATTTATTGAATAGAGGAAAGACTTAAAGTCTAGAATAAAAGCGATTATAGGCAGTTGTAGCTGTCAATAATTTCGAATGCCACATCATTCTGATGGCATCCGAACTCAATTTCAGCCAAAGAATATCTCTCTCCCAGTCAAGCAAAGAATACTTTAGGCCCCGAGAGACCTAAAGCATCATTCAGAGACTGCGCCGGCACCTCAGAGCACGGTACGTCATCTTCGTTGATGTGGTTAAGATCGAAATGTTGAGATCGACTCGCTGGTCTTTGCCGTTTCGGCTGCTGAGAGCCGTTACTACCGAAACTGTTCCTTCCCAGCTCCAAATCCTCACATCCATCATCCTCAAATGCTTAGAACCCTCCGCCAGGCTCGCCTTTCACGGGTAAGCACGGAATATGGATGCGGAGGTATGTCCTAGTTAATCGAAGCTACTCCCAAATTATAGCCCCTTCGCTCCTCCGTGTCTGCTGGCCAGAAGCGAAATCTCTCGATACACGAGTATCAATCCGTCAAACTTCTGAACGACGTGAGCAAAATCATCTCGCGTTCCATTGAAAACACATGCCCAAGTCCAATCCTCCCCTGTAGTATGGCGTAGCAACACCAAAGAGCATATCAGCCAAGACACCGCAGGAAGCGTTCGACGTTGCTAAGAACTTCGGTAAGGCTCCGGGTTCGGCCCGCTTGAGTTTAATCTCACCTCTCGTCGCATAGGAACGAACAGGCTTGTGATTAAGGCGCAGGTGCTGGCTGGTGGACGTGGTAAAGGTCATTTCGATAACGGCTTCAAGGGAGGTGTTCATGTCCTCGACACGTGCGTCACCCCAGCTTCCCACATTTTCTACAATTGACCTTGAGATCCAAAATGCAGGCCCGAGCAAGCGAAGGAAATTGCACAAAAGATGCTCGGTGCTAAGCTTATCACCAAGCAGACAGGCGAGCGTGGGCGCGTGTGCAACGCTGTGAGCGGACGCTAGTTTCTACACGTCGTATCCTTGCGGTCTGAACAGATACTTCCGCGTCCTACAGGTGATGCTTGCTGAACGGAGAGACGCGACCCACGAATACTATGTTGCCGTCCTTAATGATCGGACCACTGGCGGACCAGTCCTCGTCGCCTCAGCACAAGGTGGTATGAACATCGAAGAAGTCGCTGCCAAAGACCCATCCGCTATCATCACAACTCCCATCGATTTCGAGAAGGGGCTGGATCCTCAAGCCGCGATTGCTTTGGCGAAGAAGCTTGGATTCAAAACTGAGCAAACGCAAAAGGAGGCTGCGGAAATCTTTAAGAATTTGTATAAGATCTTCAAAGATAAGGATGCAACCCAGATCGAGATCAACCCAATGTCGGAGACTACCGACGGGCATGTCCTTTGGTATGTTAAATTTCCATGGGTTGGTTTTACCGGTTTTCATTGCTTACGATCATCTGGTCACGCTAGCATGGATGCTAAATTCGGTTTCGACGACAACGCTGAGTTCCGTCAACAGGACGTCTACGCTCTCCGAGACATCACGCAGGAGGATCCGGTTGAGGTTGAAGCTCAGAAGTTCGGCCTGAACTTCATCAAGCTTGACGGCAACATCGGATGTCTTGTCAATGGTGCCGGTCTGGCAATGGCCACCATGGACGTGCTCAAACTGCATGGTGGTGATCCGGCTAACTTCCTCGATGTCGGAGGGTGAGGATAACATGATGATAGACTGTAAAAGGTATTACTTGGCTGATATTTGAATGCCCCCAGGGGTGCGACGCCAGAAACCGTCAAGAAGGCGTTCGAGTTGCTGTTGTCAGACAAGGCAGTGAATGCGATTCTACTTAATGTCTTTGGCGGGATTATGCGATGCGATTACATCGCGGAGGGCGTTATCAAGGCCACGAAGGAGCTGCAACTACGGGTCCCTCTGATTGTGCGTCTTCAGGGCAACAAGGAGAAAGAAGCCAAAAAGTCAGTTTGCTTAATACATTTGCTTCGAAGACTTGGCGGATGACGTTATTGACCATAAACGTTGTGGTTCTCTAACAGGCTCATTAAGGATTCTGGGCTGAAGATCTATGCGTTCGATGGCCTCGATGAGGCTGCTGCGAAAGCTGTCGAGCTGGGCCGCGCTGCATGAGCCGGCGCCCGTAATGATCCTTGACACGCGATAGACGCTTGGGCACAAGACGTGAAACCCCTACTACCATAATAGCTTCTTATCAATGCATGGCCCTTACCCGGCCCTAGCAAACGTGGTCTAGACACTTTTCACCATCCCTGAGTATTGGTCACCGTCCGTCGTAAAGTGTTTAACTCTCGGTCCCGTACGATGAGACCAATTGTGTTGCTAAAGGACGGTAGCGAGCCATTGCAGGCACTTGTCAAGCCCCCATCTCTCTCTCCTGTGCCTGCAAGTCGTCAAGTTCCCCTTCCAACGCCACGTTCGCCAGCTCCAGCTGCAAGACAGTCGATATCAATTCCGTCCATCGCGTTTCCAGGGACGTCAACTGGTTCCCAGCAAGGATCTAGCGAGAGATAACGTTAAGTCTATAGTCAAGCCGCGTGTTGTGACGGCGGTGGTGGCTGGCAGGTCGAGAAGAGGTCCGTCCTCACCTGAGAATTCTTCCTATTACGGTTCAACTCCGTCGTTTGATCTTGTAATCGCTCCAGAGCCTTCTCGTATTGGACAGCCGCTGCCTCTGTTAGGTAGTTGTGGATTCTCCACGCGTTAGCGCCGTACGTTTGTAGAAGGGACAGGTTGAGTTGCCTGATGATCCGACCGACATGGCCGCGAGGATACAACGTCCCGAAACAAGACCCCATGTCAGTTAGGCAAGGGCGAGGGAGGAAAAGAAGGACCGGAATCGGATGAGTGTTCCGCTTTCACCAACAAGTGGAGGAAGGACAGGTCGCGCTTTGGTGCGCGTCACTCACCTGGTTTTTTGGTGCT
The DNA here is from genome assembly GCA_019633535.1 of Tulasnella sp. JGI-2019a. NCBI lineage: Eukaryota > Fungi > Basidiomycota > Agaricomycetes > Cantharellales > Tulasnellaceae > Tulasnella sp. JGI-2019a. Next base: position 202,784 of record WSUE01000017.1, read on the forward strand.
CAAGTTGAACTTTGGCGTTGTCGAGGGCTGCCCTCCACGCCGATTCTGTATCATCTGTCGGACCCGGCAACTTGTATCTTAACGTGTCTAAAGAGTTCAGTGACTCCTGACGTGAGGCGCGCTCTAATTCGGCTGCAAGCAAAGGCTTGTCCTACACGCCAAGGGTGGGGTAATCAACAAGATGTGGCAGTCAAGGCGTGCAAAAGTGGTTCCCCAGTTACATCAAAGTCCTTCAGACACGGGCTCGCCACCGGGACACATGGATAATTGCGGACCCTCATTATTGGGTCCGAATTTCATGTGGGGTCGCGTAAAAAATATAATGGCAACTAACCTTGAAAAGCTGCATTTCAGGCGGCAACCGGGATGGATCAAGTGGCGGCATGCTCTTCAACTCCTTTGCAATCTCAGCGTCTACGAGGGCCTTTAACTCGTGGTTGGCCGAAAGGTCATTGTCGTAATAAGGTAGAGAGTCAAGGATGACGGGGGAGGTGATAGCGTGGGTGGACATGATGGTAGAGAGGAGATCAGAACGGTGTGTGTCGCGCAACCCACCCAAAACAAGAACGATCTGCGAATTCTGCCGACACTTAGGGTTGCAGACTAAAGAACCCCAGCAGCGTGCTTGCAAGGCAGCTTAAGGGTTGGAATGAGTAGAAGAAGGAACACGACGCACTCGTGGTTCTAAGGACACTAGAAGTATATTGTAAAAACACACTACATCCCTCGCCAGTCTCCCCAAATTCCACTAGCTAGGCATGCAGAGCCCAAGGCATACCGAGGTCAGTTCCTCCCTTCGACTCTCTCTCTGTCGATCCCGACGAGCGCTGACACTCGCCATCCGTCGGCCTCAGAACTCCTCGACAGGTTCCCAAATCGTCGCCCAAGGCGATCAGCCCCAGCAGTCACCGACATACACTTTATACCCATCACAGCAACCAATCACCCGAGGCCGCTACATTACGTCCAATGATAGACGGGGGTTCTTGTGAGCACTTTGACTGTTCCTTCATCCCCGCACGAGCTGGCCGTTAGTCTAGGGTCTCTGTCCAAGGTGTTAACATATTCCCATTCTCGGCGCAGGCCCGTATGGGAATTCACGATCAATGAGCAGGCCATAATGATGGACATGGATGACGGATATGGTGAGTCGATGGTCCGCATTGCGCGGATCTGATACATTGGCGGGCGCTAGTCGGGATTACAATGTTGCACGATCAGCAAATTCCTAACTTCGGGGGGTTTTGACAGTGCTCTGGACAACGATCGCGAAGGCCCTGGGCAAGACCAAAGGTGCAGTGGATTTAGCCTCGATTTGGATTGGTCTGTGTAGATTTTTGCTGACCCAGACTCGCGGACTTCTCCGCATCTATAGGTGACATTCAACGAATGATCGAAGCCGATCCCGAGTTACAGACCCGCGTCCGAAAGACCAAAGGCGGATACCTCAAGACGCAAGGTCAGCTTCTTTATTGAGAAAAGGAATCCATTAATATGTACAAACCTTGCGTCTAACTTGAACGCAAATTCAAGGCACCTGGATTCCGCGCGATAGTGCCGAGGGGCTTGCCCGAAAGTGAGTGCGCAATTTAACTTCTGTAGTCGATCAAAGAAGTTGCTGACGGCCCTTGCTCTAGAATTGCCTGGCCAATCCGATATGAACTAATCCCACTATTCGGGTGAGTACCATCACTCGCCTCAATATCGCGATGATTCTGATGCGTGACGCGCAATAGCCCTACGTTTCCTGACATGTGTTTGGACCCCTCGCATCCGGGTGAAACCATCGATTCTATCGCGAAAAAGCCTAATTGTTAATATCGATCCACTGCGCCTTAGATTATGAGCAAATTGGAAAGCCTCACCAACGGAAACGGCGTAACACTGCGGCTGCTGTCATAGCATCGACGTCAGCTGCCGAAGTACAGCAGAGAGGGCGTAGCAACACCTCGAACTACACGCCGGGTACGTCCTGGCTGCCTCCGACTCTTCAACGGTCAGAGACGATGCCGGTGCCAACGCCGTACTCCGAAGTCTCGACGAGGCAGTTGATTATGCAGCCGGCTGGGATTCCGCAATCACCTCCTGGCAACTACTCGTCGCACCGATCCCATACGATGCCCACCGATCAACGAGTACAGTATCACCCCTACCCGCAACAGGGTCATCTTGATCAGCGGCAGCACTCATCTCCGTCTCATACACCGTCTCCTACTCACACAGCAGCCGAACCAATAGCTTACACGCCATACGAGCAACCTTACCAACAGCAGCAGCCAGTCACGTACGCGTCCAACTACGACAGCGGGCAAGTCTACAACACGTCTCCACCGCCACTCCACCGACCACCCTCAAGTCAAGCATACTATCAGCCCCAGCAGCCAGCGATACATCACCAGCCGCAGTATGTGACTCACGAAAACTCCCAAGGCTATTCCTCCCACCCGACCACTCCAATTCACACTCCAACTCACACCGAGTTTAATACGGGATTAAGCGAGGAGAACTACGCGCAGCATGACGTGAGTGGTTATCACACCCAGTCATACAACACGTACCAGCATCCTCAGCAGAACCACCACCCACAGCAGACTCACCAGCAGCAGCCGTACCAGCAGCAGCAACAGCCACAGCAACAGCCGCAGCAGCATTCATCGTATAATAGCAACGCTTACGCCGCATCGTATGGCCCGCCTGTCGTGAACGCTGGCACATACTCGCCCGGCCACACGTACTACCCGTATCAACCAGAGACAACGGCCACGTCAACGCCAGCGCCCATCGCACAAGGAACGACATACGCATACTCGTACAGCGCCGGCCCGGCGGAGTCGCACGTCAGGTACTCCGCAGAGGATGTTAAATACAATGCACCTGGGCAAATCAACGAGGAGAATCAGTATGGCACGTATTCGGGGTATGAAACGGGTCCCAGCACCGGTCCGGGGACAGCGATGAGCACGGGTGGGAGCTACTCGCCTCCAAATCATCAGGTGCAGCAGCCGCAACAGCAACAGATATATTATGACGGGCCGTCAACGGGCTACCGTCCAGCGCAACAGTCGTCGCCTCAGCAAGGGGAAGGATCGTACGGGCCGCAGACCACGTACTATCAGTACTCTGGGATGTCGCAGTAGGTAGTGCATGGAAGGAGGAGGGGATGTTGATGAGACTGGTTCGAAAGTATGGAGGGGGAAAAGGATCTATAGAGTTGGACATTTCGTTGTACGTTCGTTTTTATGTAGAAAGAATCTCAGGAGGAAATATTTGACTGCAGACCGAATACTGAAATCAGGGAGGTGAGAGCCACCGGAGTTGGTTTAGGTCTATGGGAGCTGGGTTGAAAGGGCCCCAAGAAAATAAGGGGACAACTTGCGTCGCGCATCAGAGTCCGCGCTCATTGATCGGTGTCAGGTTTCATCCCGAAGCTCTCCAAAAGAGGCCCTGGGACCAACCCAATGCGGTCGTTCGGAACCTTTTTAATGAGCCGCACATCGTGGCAAATGATCTAACATTTCAAGGCCTCCGCATATCGGGTTCCCGAGTAGCCGCGAAGCTTTCTCATATATTTCCCGCGTCAACCATTCCTCTCGCTCAACTATCGACACAGAACCACTCCCACCATTACGAAAGGAATACCAATGGCTGACACAAGTGATATTGCTCTGTCCCATGGGGAAGTAGAGCACACCCTTATCAGCACCTCTCTCGAAATCGAGGAACTGGACTTGAACCTATTCCGCTCAAAGTCCCTGTACCTCCCTACTGAAGCCAGAGGCGTGTTTGGAGGGTGAGTGTCCACGTTGCCACCTTACTCAATGCAGTATTATCGGCATCCCCTCTGGGTGCTGGCATACCCGAATGGACATCGGTTCTGCCTTTCAACGCCGTTGCTCACGATCTTCTCCTTCTTCCTCGTTTTCATCTACCTTATCATACGGTGCACAGGCAAGTCATAAGTCAAGCGTTACTTGCAGCGACGACGACGGTAGACGCTTCTTATGCTGCTCATGTGAGTAAAGAACCGTATTTACGCGTTTAACCTCTGCATCGACTTATGGCATTCAACACGGTGTCTCCTTGTTTTTGACTACCCCTACCTTGATCCATGCCGGCACACCCATCCCGGGATGTACACCACGATCATTTGCGGTGCTCGCACCCACGGTCGACCGGAATACCTATTCAGTCTCTCCATGTATGTGCGATGCTGCTCCTGAGAAAGAAGCGGGGTCTATATGGTCTGTGTAACTTACGCTTCTTATTCGTCCCGCCAACCCTGCACCTTCAAATCGGAACCCCTCTTGCCCCCATCCGAAGTGCTACTTTCTCCTGAGTGCCAAAGCCACCGTCCCGATACTTTACTTGGTGGACCGCGTCCGCCAAGGAAAGACTTATGCTACGAGGGCCGTGAAAGCGGTTCAATCTGGCCAGGTTGTCTTCATCATGCTATGCTCGTTCCAAATCCCCGAGCCCGCTCTGCACAAACATCAGTGGCCATTCCCTTCGGATGTGCCCGATCCGGACAAATGCGAGACGGCTCTTCAGAGGTTCCAACGGCTCGCTTCACATCCGGGAATGAACGGAACAATCCTCGACTCTGTCAAGGCTCAGCTTAATGTCAGAAACCCCACCTTTCCGCCCCTTTCTCGTGGTAATCTCTGCTTAACTGCCTTTTCAACTCGGCCACTCAGGATAGAATGAAAAGTCCGATCGAACATAGGCTTGCGAAGCGAATCACTAGCGAGCACGGGACGACGACGGCAATGCATTGGATGAGGGCTCGGAACGCTCCAAAGTACGAGGCTCCATACCAGAAGGCTATTCTGGCTTATCTTTCAGATCTACAGCTGTAAGGCTTGTAGCCTTCGAAGTATCAACAAGCTCTGACTTTCCCCGATAATCTTTTTGTAGCCTGGGCCAAGCTGCCCAGACCCAGCGCCTTTCGTGGTTCTATGAATACCCTAACAAGTTGGGCATGATGGTACGTCCTTAAACCCCTTTCCTCTTCTAACAGCTGACTTCTCCGCGTTCAAAGTCCACGATCGACCACGCGATCTGGTATTACGACCACGACTTCGACTGCAGCGATTGGTTGCTCTACATAGTGCGTCCTGCCAAATCGATATGAACCCAAATGAAGTTGGAGGCTGATGCGGGGATTAATTGGCAGGTTGAATCCTCGGCGTCCGATATGGGCCGGGCCTTAGTTCATGGACGGGCGAGTGTTATCGATTCTTGCATGCCCTTGCCGCTGCGGAGATATTCTAGACCAACTAATACAGTTGTTGTTTCGTTTTACAGCTATATACGAAGGCCGGGAAGCTAGTGGCCGTTGTCTCTCAGGAGGGGGTAGTGCGAGCGGCACCCCAGCCCAAGTCTGGACCACCCGGGGCCAAGATGTGAACTAGGGAAACCATTGTTCAACTTCTCCAGATTCTTACCATATAGACGCGTTTGTGCGCGGCAGTGAACGACTGATGTTCTCGGCCCTCTACGAAGTGCTGTATGGAAGATGAGCTCCCAGCCTGCCCTAGAAGCGTTTAGGGTACTTTCGTCGGGGAAGTCACCCGTTTGGGCCTTCTCATGCCTCGTCGTCCAGACTATACATACACACAGGCCAACTGGTACTCGACCGCTTTACTCATGGCTGGTATTCTGACTCGTAAGCAACCCCCACAAGTCTATTCGATCAATAGGCTTCAGATTTCCGAGCTGTAAGCCGTATCAAGCCACCCCCTTATCTGTATCTGCTCGGACATCAGAAGTAGCCAGGTCCCGGATCTTCTTGAATCACCGGCTGAGAAGGACAACCACCGCACTATGTTTTAGTGCTTCTTCGGTGTTCTTCAGTAGACTTCGATGTACTCCTAAGGGGGGCGGCGTCTCAGTGGCCGTGGCCCTGGAAGCCGGCATCGTCACCTGAAGACGCATCGCACATTCTTCGCAGCGCTCAGGAACTTGAACATCGCAGCACAAAAAAAAAAATATCCAGATTTGATCAAGAGATAAGATCAGCGAGTGGCGTCAGCACTGCTGTTTCCAGACATTACATCCGGATTCTCAAAATACTTCTACCTCTATCTCGAAGCCACAGTCCCTGCACCGCTGACAACCTGACCCATCATCTCCACCTTCAATTTCTTCCACCTCACCAAAATCGTGCACGTGCTCCTCGTCCTTGCGTTTCTGCCACACGCCCTCTCGAGTCTTCTTTCGCAAATCTCTTAGTGCCTCCTCGAATTTTTTGGACTTCTTCCGCCGCTTCTCCTCCGTGCGGCGTTCGTACTCGGCATCAAGGGCCTCGAGAGAGCCCCATTTCGTCACAGCGTGGGCCTCGACCTGGCATCGAAGATATAACATCATATTATTCCATGTCGCTTTGTGCGGGTTCGCCTTGAGCAGATGGGGAAGGAGCTCTTCATCTCGTAGTTCGGCTGCGTGGAGGTGGTAAATTAGCAGCATCGCAGTGTTTCTCACCGTCCTTCTACTCACGGTCGGTCAGAAGGTAGTCCTAGGCAATTAAATCCAATAAATGACCCGAGAACAGGATCGCTTCATGTGCTCACATCCTTGCATTCAGTCTTGGTAAGCAAACTGTACTTCTCGGGGTGTGCATCCTTGCATTTGTTACAAACGAGGACTTTGAAAATATTCTTGAAAGTGTGGTCAATATCCATAGAATTACATTCGTTACACCTCGGATTTAGACTCGGATCAAGGTACATTGCTTCAGGGTGGACGCGGTCAATAGCATTTTATAGATCTCAAAAGTGTCACATACTTACGTGGATCAAGGTTCTGCTTCATGCGCTCCCTTTCACGGGCCTTTAGACGTTTCCGCTCCTCCTCATCAATACCAGGCCGGTCTTCTACCAAGAAGCCGCCTCTGGAGTCGACCATTTTACTCAAGTCGTAATCAAGATACCGACCCATCAGCCTTGTATCGCGCGGCAAAGGAGCATTTTCCTTCTTATTCGGTGCAGTGGGTGAAGTATTATCAGCAGGAGTGACTGTCAACGGGCGTTTCTTGTTGGTATTGAGGGTAGAGGACGATGCTTGAGCTTCCTGTGTCACTCGAAGCCTAGCTTTTGCTTTCAATCGATTAATCTCTATTCGCTTGAGTTGTTCTGGAGTTAATGGGACTGAACGTGATGAAGATGCAACAGGCGGCGGCGTGCTAGGTCGTTCCATTGATGGTTAGTGGTGCAACGGTGGTCGAAAGTGAAAGAAGTTGCCGCCAGGCCAGTTCACACGTTACTTTCGCCGTGGGCGCGCAAGGAAAAGCAGGACGCAATCTTCAAATTTGGATCCAAGACATGTGGGGGGATGTCGGCCCAAAAATTGAACAGAACAAGCCGCCTCAACATCAGTAATCAAAGAGGTGGATGCTCCATGTGTCATTAACCTTCGTCGCAAAGCCGAAGACGCCCATTTCATCGCAAATGTCCATCTGCTCAATTGTCTTTAAGTCAAGCGGAATATCCAGTCTTCGCAGACTCGCGGATATTGAGGTCGCTGTCGTGGCATCCCTACTCTTTAGTAGCGTCACAACTTCCACTACCAGCTCTGCTTCGTTGAACCTCTGCGGATCGGAAGTGGTGACCCACATCAAATGCCTGCCACAGGTCCCAATTACTAGCAATTCGGTGCCGTCCACAAGGACGACAGGCCGTGAACAGTGGTGAAGCGCACGAGGGCTGGTCTGGAGGTTGCCATGGCTATCGGTCTTCAGCTGCTGTATGATTTTTGTAGGATCTAACGTTTGTACGCCGAAGGTGCGATCCCCTGCGTCAGGCCCATCACGCCCTAGTCCGATCACAACGAGGTCCGACGTCGTCCGCGAATTAGGCGTGTTGAATGCGGTGAAAGTTATGAATTCACTGAGTGGCGTGGTGCGAGAGGACCCTTCGTACGAGATGTGGCGGGTTGCATTGGGCGCGAGAAACCTGCCACAGCCATTGCTCCCTAAACTGGGATGATGGTCCGAGAGATGTGCAGAGATATCGAAGTACACGTGAATCGTCAATTGTGTGCCTCCTTGGGAAGTAAGGAGGAGGTCGCTGCCATCGGTGAGGTGCGGGTCAAACGCCCCGAACACCTACGGATTTTATGGTAATTCAACAAATAATCTCGTATTTACCCCAGTATAACTTACATATTCAAAACCAGTATCAATTATACGACGTTGGTTACGCTTCCAATCCACGACTGCGATGCGTAATTGGCCCTGCCATTCCCCGCAAAAGACAGACAGATCTCGGGATGATGCGACGGTAGGATACAGAACATGCAATGTAGACCTCAAAAGATCTTCGACTTCGACGTGGTTCGGGTTCCGAAAGATGAACCGGAAGATGCAAATGTCTGTCGAGGCCCCGCCCCTATGAACGACATTGGTGAATGACTAGTCAAGGAGGAGGTGAAAAATAGCGTACTCATCGGACGTTGCAACACATCGTACTTCTCTATCATTATCTCCGCAGGTTTTATAGGTTTGAGTTTGGTTGATTGCAAACCCAATTTCGTAGCTTGCTAGGCGTCTTCCCACCTGGATGGCCTTGCCTTTCATTTCCTGCCAAGGTGGTTCCCCCTGTTTAGCTTCTCTGTATCCAGTATCCCAGAGATTCGTAAAACCGTTCTCGTGATAAGTCGTGATGTAGCATCCACCTGGGAGGAAGTTCCAGCCACACACGTTCCCTCCATCGTCTGGCATGTTGAGTACACGCTGTTTGAGAATCTCGGGTTGTTTAGAGTGCATATTGTCTCGCGTATGCTTGTAGTGGATGCAGAGTTTCATGATTTCAGCCGCGGACATCATTGCGAGGGAGTGGAGTGATGGGAGAGGAAGAAAGCTAGTTTTGCTAGCGATCGCTAGCCAGAAGTATCGCTCGGATGCAATTGAAAGAAGTTTCCTACAGGTCTTCAGCAGCGGCCATTTTGGCCGTAAGTCAAACGGAGAGGTCAAGCAGCTCCGCGATGCTTACCGCTCGAATCGCTAGACCCTCATCCACGCCGAAATCACCTGCTTCAACTATTAGTAGAACTATCTCTGGAGGACTTCGTTCCATGTAACAGATGCTCAAGTGAAAGCGTTCAAGGACAAGTGTATGGGGTTAGGGTTGGGCGCTTCTTGATGAACGATGGACGGGGTCTTCAATACAGCGACGGCGAAGTGAACATTATAACATTCATTCGAGTAACAGCTTCTGTGCTTGCATGACAACAGGGAAGGTAATGAGGAAAATGTGAAAGGAAGAAAGATAGTGAGCTTTGTATTTGTAACACTGTTAATTGAGTCGGCGGCGTGATGAAGGCAGTGAAGGAAATCTGGGGATCGATTAGAACTCCCATGTCGCGGAGAGGTCCTCGATCCTGACGTTTCTGTCGCGTATGGATGCCATTGGACGATCAAGCTGGTTTAAACTCGACTGCTTAACCGACAAGCCGGGAGGAGTGATCACAGAGGGAGAGCCTTGGGGTTCCGAGGTGACTTCATGGGGCGGCATGTTAGATGTCTCCCCCTGGTGGAGACTCCAATCCCATCGAGGCTGCAGAGTGAACATTCTTGATACGTCCTGTTCCTGTGACTGTTGAGACTCTGGGCTGGATAAATAGCAATGCCTGTCGTCCGCAAACAGAGCTGTAGATTGCGCAGTTACAGGACTTAAATGGACGGCAGTATGCTTGGGGCCGATGGAGAGGCCCTGACCCTCTTCGACTATCTTCAAATCCATGACGGCTGGCGAGTTGGACGCTAATCTCCCAACAGGATCCTGGTTGCTGTTCGGGACTCCTTCGGGCGAATGCAGCGCTGATTTGTTGGGCGAGCCCCGGGAGCCTGCCGACAGATTCTCGTCACTGCTGTAAAATCCAGCTGGTGTTGACGATATCTTAAGGTCAAAGTTGTAGCGAGGATCGGGAGAGGGAAATGGCGACAATGAAGGAACCGAGTCGAAATCGATGGGGATGTTGGAGCCTAATGGATTCATAGCGACATTTGAACTCCAACTTATTGGCCGATGCCCCAGCTCTGGAGAGCCGGTGAAGGCCAGCGACCAGCTTGACACCGCCTGCTCTGTAGCTGGATGAGAGTGAAGCCAGTCCGGAGCGGAAGGATCGTCAGGACGGATTTCTCTTCGTAGACCAGAGTATTCCGAAGGAGGTGAAGGTAGGATCGACGAATGACATTCGTTGAGATGATTATCATCATCATCATTCTCCACAATAATATTTTCTATCTGCTGGCTTTGTGGAAGAAATGAACATGGACTGATCACCGAGTTGTCCCCCTTCTCAAACAAGCGGTAAAGGCTAGAGTTTTGGCCAGTCAGGACATTCCGCGCATCTAGCGAGTCCTTGCTATACGGAGCCACTTGGAAGTATTGGCGTGATGCGCGGCCAGAAAACGTCGTATCGCGAGAGAATGGAAGTTCAGCGTCTGAGTTGCAGTGCACCAATCTGATGCTAGGATAGGGACCTTCCGGGTGCATCGATCCCTTCGCTTCTCCAGAGTGTTGTTCTTTCGTAGTAGTCGAAGGTGGCCGTGGCATTTCACATACACTGCGATGGCTAATAGACCCGTCATGCGGTTCCACGACACGCGCTGGCCCAATCATGTCTCGAGGATTGCGAGCTACGATGCCATCTAGGGCAGGTTTAGATAGCGTCTTCTCGCCCTTGTTATTGCTAGCGAATGTTGTTCTTGAGGTACGCTTTGTTCGCGTACGTCCATACACCCTCCGCGAGAAGTCTTGGTGAGGCTCATTTGGCAGACTCCTCTCCTTTGCGTGCGACCAAGCCCACAACAGGAGTAGGCACAAGCCGAGAGCAAAAACGATGCTAGAAACCCCAATGATAGCGAAGGAAAATTTTTCATACGTTTGAAAAACAACAGAGGGTGCGGGCCCTGGGACCGGGTTGAAGAAGAGCTCCTGTAAGGTCGCGGACGTGAAACCGACGTCTTGATCAATAGCAGTGAAAGCCAAGGTAACTTGGGGACTTCTGATCACAAATTCTTCCGACTTGGGCGACATTTTATCGAGAGTATATATGGCGAATGGAACTATGCCCGACAGGATCAGATTATCAGAGTCGAAGTGCATCCAAACGGTGGTATTGTCTACAGTTTCGACCACCCCTAATGTAACTTTGAGCGATGAGTTGGTGGGGAGATGCATATGATTTCGAAGGTCGACGGAAAATGCATCTGGAGGCGTCACAATGATGGGCGGGAGGATCGAGTTCGTGAAGTAGGCAGGTCGGACAGCCAACGGGTGGGAGAAGGTGAAAACGTCCTGGAAGCGGTCTTGGACGGTGATGGCGACAGAAAACGCAGTATTGGTATCAGCCAGGTCGGCTGGTACTAGACCCTGGTAGACGTCTATAGAGCTGTCGTAGGCAGGACACGTCAAGAACAGCTCATCTCGCACATGCTCAGGGAAACTTACCCATTGGCTTGAAGCCACGGTGCGTCCCTGTTATCCAATGTGACGATCAGACCGTCCGAAGCCGTTGCCCGAGCGCCGTTTACTGCGACTGTCTGCTGGATCGTAGACAGGCTCAAAGTCGCGATATTTCCGACCATGACCTCCAACGGTTTCGGTAACCGGCTGATCTCCAGTATTTTACGTCCCACCTCCAGGATAAACCAATCGCTCGCAGCCGTCGAAGACGAGCCTTCGGCACAAGTAATGGTAATATTCAGAGCCGTCGGAACAGAGGGACTGGTTCCAGACACGGTCACAGTCTCAGGGTCAAAACGGATCCATGAAGGGAGGGCGATATTGGCAGTTGACAATGCACAAGCTAGAGTCCGAACGGCAGAAGAGTTCGACCTGAAGGTGTGAGGAAGGAAGCCAACGCTGAAGGAGTAGTTTGGATGTACTCGCACTCCGGGGATGTAATAGAGAGGATATGCCGAGGAAAGTGATGCAGGTTCGGAGGAGCCAGCCAGTAGTTGCGACCGGAATGGGATTGAGAGGACAGCAGTTGCAAATGCCTGACCTGCTAGGAGCCCTAACATGCCAATTGTCGGATCCATCATGCGGGGAAAGCGATTCGACCTGCGTGAAATGTAGAAGCGTAAGTGCATATGGCTCGTTAAGAGAGCCGTCAGGCAAAGTTACTGACCCTTTCGTCATCGGGATAGAGTGTGGTCAAGATCGGAACTTCGACGCGTCTCGACCGTAAACATTGATTCGCCCTTCACTTCACCAATGGTTGGCGCCAACTACATGGGCGGGAAAGGGTAAGCATTGGAACTCAATCGGAGTTGCTCCGTCTGACATGCCTTTGATGAAGCAAATCCGCCAAAGCTCGCACCCACAACAAAAGCAGAAGGAAAACCAAAGAACACTTTGCCAAAGGCCATATGGCTACACATTACTTATATCCCAGTGTTTCTCAAAGGGGGAACTTGGTATCAACATGCATCAAGCCAACGTTTGAGTTTGGCCATGCTCGACGCGACTTGGGGCAGGTCACACCGCGAAAAGGAGGCGGCAGCACCAATCGCATCAACGCATCCACTAGGACGAAGACCGTTAATTCCAGAAGTATACAAGAGCACACTCTTTCCAAAGCTATGCGATCATTGGAGACCGAAGAACGTGAGCACACTAACTCAGTCCTTGACGTTACAATTATGTACTGACCCAGCACGTATCAAGCCATTTCATATAGCTGGATGAAGAAGAAGGCCATAGAGAGCATAGATATTGGCGGGCTACTTACAAGGAGGAGGTTTGAGAAACCTGCTGTAGCTCTGTCAGCGTCGCATTTCAAAGATGAGGCAAGACCGCCCAAGGACCCTGTAAGCTCGCTCCTCAGACATACCGATGTCCAATCCTGACGCGGAAGCGTTTCCATATCAGACATTATCGTTTCCATTGGACGACTTACCCTCCTCAGTATCCTCTCCGGCATCTTCATACGTGCCAGTGCGGTCGTCACGTACACCGATCCGGCTTGCTGCCCTGGCCCATCATCCCGGAAACTTGTCAAATTACAACGGTCACTCTCATACACTGACTCACCAAGAGGCTTCATTCTCTCCATGGGCGCCCACATCTCAACCAAACTGCAAGGCCTCCGTTCATGACCTCTCCTTACCACAATTGTCTGCCTCCAGACTAGAAGTTGATGGCTCTCCGTCCCCGGCGAACTCGGCATGCATCGAACGTGAATCAGGTCCCATCCAAACTATCAACCTAGCGGCCTCATGGGAAATACTTGCGGAGTGGATGGGGATCGAGCTACCGCCTGGAAACCCGTTTGCGTCCGTGTTGCCCATCGACTTCATGGGTCATCCAGGCTTACCCTCTCATGACCGCTCTGGGGCCGACTTTCGATGGGCCCTTTGCTCCCCTACATTCCCAGCATCTCTGTACGCTGCGTCCCGTGATCATATATCAGAGGGACAGCTCTCTGAGAATGATATAAAGTACAACACAGACAGGGAGCCGGTACTGGAAGCTAGATCACGGACAGTGGATCCAAATGATGATAGGATGTTCGGTAATCAGGATGAGGACCCAGAATTTAGACAAGCTACCTCCTTATTTATTCCCTCTCCTTCGACGCTCCCATCGAACGAATCTCAAACGTTTTATCGACGGAAATACGATCATTCGTACCTCTCCGAGTCTCCGTCTCCATCATCTGTATCGCCCAAGCTTCCTCAGGCTTCCTCGACATCGGTGGATTGCAACGGATACTTGCATTCAGCGGCGTCTGTCTCCCCCCATTGCATCCAGGAGCTATTCAAGGGAGGCATTACGCAGGATCTGTCCGATGACACTGCGCTTGCAGACGGCGATGATTATTCCTTCGAATTTCAACTCGCACATAATGCTTCTCTTGGTGGAGAACCCGTGGACAAGGAGACCAGCCTAGAAGATACGCTAGAAGGCCGAGTGGATGGGAAACGTGCAATTCTAGAGGTCGATGGTCGATTGGTAAAGGCTCGCCGCCCGGAATCTTCTGAATGGCTGAGCGAGTTGTGGCATGCGCAGGCCTCTGAGGGCACAACTGCTCACGCAGGTCTCGAGTTAGGCTTCGACAAGACCCCACATTCTGTTCGCGATGAAGTATCAAAAACACCCGTGAGTACCCTTACGAGCGAAGCGGAGGGAGTGACCCGTCGTCGCATCATAGAGACCTCGGAGACAAACCTCGTACGTCCAGGCTTGTCAAATGCAAATGGGCGACTTTTGGGGCCCTCATTGTTTGATGATTGTGGTTCAGATGAAGATTAAAGTTTTGATTTCTTGAAAGCTTTGTAATCGCTGACCGCCTTAGCTACCTTTTTATCAATAACTAAACTTGATGCCGTGGTCGCCGGGACATAGCTACAGTAAGACAGTGGCCTTCTTGCTTGCTGTCAGTTCTTTTACTAGCCTTATTCATTGACGCCACGGCGAGCATGTCATCCAAACTGACACCGTTTATGTGCAGCCCGGCAACATCCCATGGTAGCACATGAGGAGATGGTCACATGCACACTGGAGTTTCCCGAAAATTTCCCATCGCAGCATCCACGCTAAACGAGTACCCATTGATCCCAACCGACTTGAAGCTCTTCCGACTCAATGAGGCATGGCAGCGTGGGTCAGTCTCTCGTATAAGTCTCATCGCGCGGCGTCGTTTCATGGGCCATCAGTAAACCCGCACTCCAATTGTGAGTCCAGTTTCCTTCGGCAAGCCATCGTCCTCCTCGCAAGGCCCTGTCCTTCAAGACGAAAAAATAGCCCTGGCAATCCGTCGCGAGGTGCGGCAAGGGTCGCCGAGAGGACCCTTGCCTTGCCACGTCTAGTACATGCTCATATTGCTCATCCCCCCCTTGAATTATCCATCTCACTAGATGCATGTAATCGACGCATCAACGGCTATAAAGGCGCCGCAATTGGATGGTGCTGCTAAGGCCAATCCTCCACCAACGAAGATCAAGACTTGGCCGGGAGGGATAATCAATTCAGCAACAGTGTTCGCTGAACTTTGTCATTTCTGGAGACTAGCTTACTGATCATCATCCTCTTATTCCAGGTTGGAGAACACACCTACCAGGTCGCATGCTCCGATGCTGCTCATTCAGCTGCTGACAATCGTTATCAACCGATCGGAAATGACCAAAGGACTGTACATCCGCATGAATGAGGCCCATACCCCTTTCTACATCCATTTCGTCTTAACAAGCTTGATCATCTCCACTGTCTATTGGGCGTTCGGCCTCTGTTTCATGATAGCTGATCTTACGGAACGGCCAAAGTGGCTCATGCAGTATAAAGTGCAGCCATGGAAACGCATTGGACCGAAGGAATACACCAAGATCTGTTTAATCGTGCTGAGAAACCAAGTCTTAGTTAACATACCTCTATCTTTCATCGTGGGGAAATGGATCGCACCGTGGCGTGGCATGAGAACGGATCTGCCTTTGCCCGGAGTTTTGGAGACGATGGGCACTTGGTGGTTCTCTCTTATGTGTACCGAGGTGAGCCCTACTGGTATACCTCACTGATTGTCGACTTACGACGTCTAGCTGTCTCCTAGATTGGCTTCTTTTATGTTCACAAACTGTTCCATACGCCGAATTTTTATACGAGGTTTCACAAGAAGCATCATGTAAGGTCTTTATTGCACTCAGGTGACGATCCCACTGACTGTCCTATCCCTCTATAGGAATATACTGCCCCGGTTGCGCTAGCATCGACGTACTGCACGTTAGTCGAGCACCTATTCTCAAACATCATGCCGATATTGCTGGGTACGTGTGGAGCATCTTAGCTCTAAACCTCCGCTCAATCCTCACGGGCGGGCTAGGTCTCATCATTCTTGGGTCACACTGGAGTTTGAGTGAGTTTGGTCGTCTTCTACATTACGTAGAGAGGGCTAACATGAACGTTGCAAAGTTATCATGTACTTCTGTGACTTGTCCATTGGTACACTCTCTACACACTCGGGCTACAATATCGTGAGTTGAAAATCAATCTTCGACGATGTTCAGTGAACTGAACCTAGCCCACCCAGCCATATTGGCACAGATCTCTTACCCACGACTACCACCACTTCTCGTTCAACGAGAACTTCGGGTGAGTTCTTAAGCCCTGACCTGGCTTGCGGGTGTTGACGTTTTCCCTGCATACAGCCCAGTTGGTATCCTTGATGCCATTTATGGCACATCTAAGAATTTCAGGCGCGTTATGGATGAAGCGCTCGCTCGCAATGGGGGCGATTACACTAAGGCGTCCAGGGAAGTCGCCAACAGCATTGCACAATGGGAGGCAGAAAGAGAGGCACAAGAGCAAGCAACCTCGCAAGAACCTACTGTGGTCAATTGAGTAGTCAATGCTAGAGTAGCGGTAGCGTCGGCATATAAGATTGCAGTCAATTGATGCATATTGTCACTCATATGAGTCATGACGGATAGGGTAGTTGTGGCTGTGCCATTGTGCGAAGGCCTGGATTTCTTCACTCTTATTGCTCCGCCTTGCCGTTACAGTGCCGTTCTCTCATCCCCACCCTCTGGTACCCAGCCTAACCCAACCACTCCCAACACATCTACCCATTCCGACCAACCACAACAACTATGAGCAGCTATCCCTATTTCAAACGCAGGATATATGGTCCTAGGTATGTGACTCATTCATCTCACACCATTTGGTCTCAATTGAAATGAATGATGTATGCGTGTATACTGAATGGGTGTCCTATTATCTCTTTTCTCTCTCTATGATACCTCTAGATGTGCCACCCCTCCAACATACGTATGCTATGAATTGCCACAACCTGACCCGTATTCTCGGTCGAGCTCCTCGACGTCCTCTGATGAAGGGTCGGGCGACGAGGACTCCGGCTCGGAATCCGCTTCCAACGTGGATGAGGATGGTAACCGGTCTCCCGGCTCATCCGACGCTCCTGTCGAGAGCATGCAGATAAAGAGCGCCCCTAGCGGCGACAACTGGGAAGTTGTCGATACAGGCATAGCTGAACAGCCTACTGTTGTCAGCAGCACAGGCGCCAAAGATAGCAAGGCCCCCCTCGAACCACAGGATATCCCATGCCCCCCGAGCGGCAACGAGGAAGATAGCGAAGATGCCTCGGAAAGGCTCCGTTTGGAGAAGCGCGAGGGCAAGAAGAAGGAGGTTGTCGTTCCGGATGCGACCGACGATACGACTGTTACCGCGCCGATGGACGTGGATGTCAAGGTCGAGCACGAGAGTCCTTCTAAGAGGAGGACCAAGAAGAAGTCGAGGAGACGGAGGGCCGAGGACCGTGCGCCAGCATATAGGTGCGTGGACTTCTCATCCGTGTGCCTTGGCAACCACAACTGACGCTCGTCATTCATACAGGCCCATTCTAACCATTCGCTCGAGCCAAGGCTTCGTATGGAACCAGGATCTTTTTGTACCATCCTACATCAAGGAGCGATGTGCGTGTTCATCTCGTTCGTCCGGCCCTGCGCGTTTTAATTAACCCCTATTTCTTTAACCAGACATCGCGTCCTCGCCGCCGAGCTCCTTCGCGCCCATGGGAAGCGGCTCGCCGGGTAGCAAACACCTGGTCAACAACAACTTCTTCTCAAGCTCTAACGAGATGGACTACGAGGTCGAATGCGTCGAGATCCACGTCGACGAGGACGACTTGGATTCCATCATCCCTCGGGCATGAACCTCGCCACGAACACCACATTTACCATACTCTTTCAACACGATTGGGCCGACAGGGACCGAACAATTCATATTATACGACGACAGATAACTCATGAACTCTTGCGGTTTTGCTATTTTCCTTTCTCTCTCTTTCAGCTCGTGCCAGATTTTTATCTCGTGATACGAAAACTGCTCTTATGTGAATGCATTTGCGATATGACCGTCCCCTCATCTAACTACTCTGTATCATGCTTACAATTCAAATGCTATATCTCCCGGTCTGCTTCGCTTTGGGATAGCTTCCAGAGGTGCCTTGCGCATTCGGTTGGCACGTGCTTTTGTGAAGGTCAACTTTCTAAATGAAGGCGTTCCGCCTCTAGTTGTATACCAGTTATATCCATTGAACGAATCACCTGAGGTCTGAGCTTTGTATATTTTGCAGATTCGGATTCGTTGCACTTATCAAGAATTGACGTAGGAGGTTTAGAGTTCAACATTCATCTGCATTCATCAGAGTACAAGGACACGGGAAGCAGGTGTATCGCAGATGCGAAAGAAGCTACAGATCTATCATACAGATGGTATACATGAAAGGTGAGCCAGATCAGCTAGGACATGACACGAACGATCAACACCAAACCGGGGTGTGCAGACATTGGAAGATTGATGGCGGGAAGTCCGTTGCGCACCATCAGACTTTTTGTATCTTTTTGTATAAGCAGGAGGACTGCGGCAGGGCGAATTGGTCAGCTAGAAGCCGTCGAAGTGGCCCTTGAGCATTCTCTCGCCCACAGGGCTGATGCCGCGCTTCTTGATGTGATCACCACCGATGGTGGCCGCACGTTTAAGAGACTGTCCCTTTGGCTGTTGTACGGTAGGAGGAGTGCGGCGAGGAGATGTTCTGGTCTTGTCGGGTGATGGTGGCGCTGATGGGAGATTGAAAGTTGGCTGGTGGGGGTGAGGAAAGATAAGGGATCACGCGATTTAGACGTTCAGCAACACTCTTCGGCATCCAAGAAGTAGAAGTAGAAGCATGCATGACTTCCCGACTCACTCGTTGGAAAGGACTGGACAAGCTCAAACGTCTAAGCACGCTCGTTCCACGGTCATTGGTCTGTGGGGTAGGGGTTGTGATGGTGTTCTGTGCCCACGACGCCCTCCTCGTATGGTGGCCCATCCCAAACAGGCCAATCGTTCCGCCATTGGGTGGGCCGTCGTCATCTTCGTCGATGGCCTGTGTAACTGAGCCGCCAAAGAAACCGCCTCCGTTGCCATTGTCGCCTTTGAACTTGGGGGAGGCAGCTCCAAGGAAATATGCAAGTGGGGAGGTTGGAGAACCTCCTGGACCGCCCTTGGCGCTATCCTCACTGTTGGCACGTGAATGCTGGCTCATAAGAGCAGTGAAGGACGACGCGGGGGTTTGGATCGAGGCCGGCAGAGGGGAGGTGGGAGACGTGGATAGTGCAGGGATGGAGGAAGCGATGGAGCCTCGACGGCCCCTTGTGGTTGTGATATTAATGGGAGGTGAAGGAGCAGCTATATTCGAGTCGTTCGCGTTGTTAGAACTCATTATGAAAGTGAAGGTAGTGGTGACGACTGAGTAAGAGGGGGAGAGGAAGAATATGAACGCCCAAGCAGATGGGCCAGCAGTGTGATAAGTAGTCGCGATTCGCGCTTCCCGTTGGCCACAAGTGCACACAGATTCGATGATCACTTGACCCTGCAAAAGTATATCACGCTGCGACCCCACTTCAATCTCACTGATAAGGTATGATGCCACAGGAAAAGAAATTCCCTGGCCTTGAAGCTATCATGTCATATATTTTAATTCACCAACACAGAAAGGGAGTAGTTGTAGGAGTAACCGCGAGCCCACACGACTATAGAATCAACGCCAATTGGTTTACCTTGTATACGGAACCTTCCGACGCAGCGTAATCCGAGTGCACTCGGCCACGTGTGCTCCATTTTAATCCACGTAAAGGTGTATTGTGGCTCGGCAGATCAGTACCCGAAACTCCAACGCAAGGCTCCAGTCGTTCTAAGATTGTGATCGGGCTTCCTATACCGCAGCCTAATAAGTTAACTCTGGCCCGCAGTACTAGTGCGCTTTCTATGCCTGGCAGTCACCAGTATTTGCAATAGTAAAGTGCATCTGTGGCAGATATGACGCAGTCAAGATCGCGATCCCTCACTGTAGAAACTGCTATGGCACCACGGTCCGATCTCTTCATCGACTGGCGCTTGTAGCAATGACCACACCATCACAGAGGGACCGAGTGCTGCTGGCAGTTATAGGCGACGAGGTGAGCTGATTCCAAGAGCCACGGCCCTATCGTCGTAGCTGACTCCTGTCTCTGTTTATTTTGACGATACAGGACACGATCACAGGCCTTCTCCTAGCCGGCATTGGCAATGTCAGCGACAGACAGAAGAAGAATTTCCTTGTGGTTGATGCCAGTAAGCTATTGTATACTTGATCAAAGCCGGCTGTTACGGATCAGACTAATAACCTTTGGTTCAGAAACCCAGGTCTCCACGATTGAATCCGCGTTTCAAGATTTCACTGAGCGGAAAGACATCGCGATCTTGCTCATAAATCAACATGTGCGTCTTTAATTTTTAAACATGATATCAAGGTTCTATATGTTATTGAACCAATAATGTCCAGATCGCCGAGAAAATACGTCCGACAGTTGACAGCTATGAGCAAGCCTTCCCCGCGCTCCTGGAAATCCCATCGAAAGATCATCCCTACGGTAGGTTCTGATGGACTCGCTCTGGGATAAAGACCATAATACTCACCAGCTCTTCTCTCAGATCCGGCGAAGGACTCAATATTGAAGCGGGTGCAGAAGCTGTTTGGAGACACATAAACACAGTCGGCTTTTTGTGATTCTGTAGTGCTTGCTTTATATCTCACAGAACTTCTTGAAGTGTTCTATACGTCCTGAGACCCTTAATACATGATGGTGGCTTGAACCGTTTTGCTGGCTGTTCAGAGGCCATGCATCTGTGGGCATGTGACTGAAGGCATAATCTGTCGCATACCCTCCCTCGGTCTTCCGTGCTTTGCAATAGTCCACAGATATTTCCTGTTATGTTAACCTCTTTTCGATCGTCACGCCTGGGTGAAAGTCTGGTGTCATCGACAACGTGTGGATTGAAAAAGGAACCTCCTACACGGGGTGATTTGACTAACACAGGACGAAGAAGTGCTCACTCATAGTGCAATCGTCTCAATCTAGGTATGGGTGCGTCGTCGAACATGATGGTCATTCGCAACGTCAAAGTGTATTACACCTATAAAAGGCAATTTGGGCGAAGGTGGTGTTCGCCCTACCACACCAAGCGTCCTACAGGCCCGGCTAGGATTTCACGTCAATATGTTGCGCCTTATTACGGTATTAGAATCCTAGGGGAGAACCCATAGGCATGGGGTGTAGTTGGATGCGAGATCGAACGGTACATCAGAGCTCCAGGAACGTAGATAGCATTAGATGAGCGGCGAACTTGGGCCCTGCAAACGAAAGAATAGGCAAGCGTGGTGAGTATATATTGCGCTGGTGAATACCCCAATGAAACACAACAGGTGGAACGGTGAACTCCCCGGCGGAATCTAGCCCAAACCCGTATTATGTATTATGGTTCGACATGAAGTTTCGAGATAACCGGCTGCACATGTCTCTCGGTTTGTTGTGACGGAAGCAGGAAGAGATGAAATAGTAGGAGCAATGATGACAGAGGGTTGGTGTGAGGAAAGAGGGGAAGTCTGATGACTCAATTGCGGCGACATGCTCATTTGTATCTGAACAATGATGACAACGTGGGTATGCGGAGGGGCGAACGGGAAGGGACCCCTACCACTTGACGGAATCTCAATGACATTGTAACTTTGTAGGTAGGCCGATGACCATCAGATGGACTGAAAAGGTCATCGAGAAGCTCCTCAAGGGTCGGGGGTTGTTTCAAGGAGGGGTGCTCCGGGTGGAGGACAGGCTACAGCCCCGACAGATTGCTATCCCTCTGGGGATCCGCAGGACCGACCGTCTCCAGCGTTCATCGAGTGCCGGAGATCGAAGTCGCAGACGGACATTCATCCACTCTTCGATGCTTGTTTCGTTGGTTCCGGTCCACAGCAAGAGAACATACGACTAGCGATTTGTAGAATAGGAACCAATGATCGCACTCGTGGATGGATTAGTTATTCGGGATGGTCAGATAGCTGGGCACGATCGGCGAGGAGCCGTGACTGCACCAGACTGTAGTCATTCCAACGCGTAGATCCAGTGGATGCTGACTGGCCTCATTAGGATCATGCACAGGATTGGCCGGTATTTCATAGATCACGTTGTGCACCTGAAAACGCTACCAGGGTTTTGGCTACGAACGTCCATCAAGGCGAATTGATAGGAGGAATCCTCGTAGCCCTGGTACGAGTCTCCGGGGTGATACAGGGAATCGAGCCAGCTCCACGTTGATTGGGAATTTGAAAGGTGCCTTGTGACCGTTATGTATCTATAGAGTATATGTCGAAAGGTCCATGAATCTTGATGGTAAGAAGGTCAGGAGGAGTGCAGTGGGCCGGTTTTGCAGCTTCAGCATGGAGCAGGGCCAGTAAGAGAGTAATAATGACTATCAAGATGAACAGCGCATGTGTCGCCAGAATGCAATCCACTTCGGTCGGTAAAATCGGCGATGGCACGGAGACGTTAGACACTGCGTGTGAAGCAATTATTGACATCCGAACCAGTCCTTGCTTCTCCCAAATCCCTCAATGTCACTCCGATCGGCAGCAGGCTCACTACGTGTCGTAGTTAAGCCGTCATGCGGCTCTATACAGTCCAGGACTGTGGCTCGCTCACTGCATACATCTCGCAGTTGCCTTCAAGGTGCGCTTTCTCGAATATCCCACCAGCTGGACTGTTCTAATTCTTCGACTATACAACGGTAGCTGTAGCTGCAAAGCCGTTCAGCGAGCCGACCGGTCAAAACCCATACGATGCTAAATACAAGGCTGTTGCACCATCACTGCATGCCTATGGCTCGTACCTCACACAATGTCTCCCTAAATATATTCAGCAATTCTCTGTCCTTAGAGACGAGCTTACCCTCTACGTTGCTCCTTCCGCAATTGTACCCACAATGACCTTCTTACGGGACCACGACAACTGCCAGTATAAAAGCGTTATGGACATCTGTGGTGTCGACTTCCCAACTAGGAGCCACCGGTTCGAGGTTGTATATAACCTACTGAGCCACAGGCACAACTCCAGGATTCGAGTCAAGACATATGCGGACGAAATTACACCCGTTCCGAGTGTCACAGGCGTCTTCAGAGGTGCAGACTGGTGAGTAGCAAATGCATGCTAGACGCAGAACCGGCACCGAGAGACTCATGGTTTAGAATATTATCACAGGTATGAGCGAGAGGTATGGGATATGTATGGAGTATTCTTCAGTGGTCACCCAGATCTGTGAGCACGCTTTTCTTGTACATTGGACGCATCGCTGATGTATAGGTATGTCAGGCGACGCATTCTTACAGACTATGGCTTTGAGGGACATCCTCTCCGAAAGGACTTCCCATTGACGGTAAGATTTCTCTAATGCGTCACTGATTTATTTACTCAATTGTCTGGCCAGGGGTATACAGAGGTCCGGTACGATGAAGAGAAGAAGAGGGTGGTCTACGAACCGTTGCAACTCACTCAGGCGTTCCGGTACGTTTCAAACCTCTGCTTTGACATACCACACGGCCTGACTGATACCCCTCTCAGTGATTTCGGAGGCGCGCTCTCCCCCTGGGAGATGGTGGGTCAGGGACGGGACGCCAAACCGGAGAGCTTCAAGATCCCTCCACCAGCACCAGAGAAGCCGAAGGAAGCTGAGAAGAAGTAAAGACATTTCTTCTCATGTGACAAGATATAATCGGATCTCGCTATATATACAACCTTGCGGTCCTCCGATCTCGCTAGCTGCTTTTCGGCTCCGTCTAATCGCCGTTAGTTACCAAATGTCAATACGGACTGACAGCATACACTTTGGCTGCAAGGCTACCGTATTTCTTACCACACACAGCCTGTGCGCTATTCATGCAAACCTCCGTCGACGATGTACAATCTCAACCACCAGCAGATCTTCGTGAACTTCTGAGGGAATCAACGGAAAGATCGGAAGAGGAGGGGAGGGGCGGAGAAGGGGAGGCAGCAAGGGAAGTCAACGGCAGTACATCCTCACCAAACGAAAACACTGGCAACGGTAACAGCGCCGAGACCCCAGCTGTGGAAGGACTATCCCAGTCTACGACACCTGGAGTAACTGATAATACCCAGCCACCATTATCTTCCAAATCTAATGCCGCACCACCTGCCGCCGTTAGGCGCTACAATTCCGCCACCATCACTAAGACGTTCATGATGAAGGCGACGTCTTCATCCAACTCTGGATCTGTATCAGGCTCTCAGAGCTCCAAGAATGCCAATGCAGGGTCTTTTACCACCTGTGAGTTTTCGAAGTAGTCTCATGCGGCCACTTTACCAGATTTCATCTGACCGTCAATGGGGCCTGGATCACCTCCCCTTGAATTGCTATTCGTCTACGAACCGCACTACCAGCACGATCTGCACAAGCGAACCCTTCCGCTCATCCCTCTCGCCTCGTCACCAGCAAACTTGCGAGCACTGGAATGTCTGCGGCCGCGAGTACAGCAGGATGGACGACCTCCTCGAAACCCGGTTCTTCTACAGCAAGTGTAGCTGCATCGCCCGTGGGCACGCCAGGGATAGGCCAAGGTAAAACTCTCAGTGTATCGAATGGGGCGGACAAGACCAAAACCATTGGTCGGAACGCTAGCCCGGGCAAACCATGGGGCAACGTCACCAAAGAAGCCTCGGCCCCGGTATTTGATACTGCTAAGGACTTCCCAACTGCTGCCGAGGTGGTCGACCAAGCGAAAGCCCAGAGTAAGTGGAACAGATGATTTATTGCCTTCTGAAGGTGGTACAAGCTTCTCATGTACTGATTGGTGTCGCTTCTCCCTTCAGATCATACATCGAAAACTCTGCAAGCCAAGCTTGATGCAGAAATTGCGGCCTCGCAAGAACAAGATGATGGCTTTCGCGGGCTCCACCTCAATCCGAAGAATAAACATTGGGACGAGGTGAGTTAAGACTCCGTAGGCCTTACATGATTTGGCCTTAAAGGCTTCTATTTTGTACTCTAAAGGATACCGGGGATGATAGCGATTTTCTTGGTGGCGTAGTGGAGTTCGCTGATGGTACTGCATACAGCGTTCCTCCATCAGCATCCGTCGAAGTACCGCCTCCCGACTTTGGTACGGCCTCCAATAAACACTCGGTGCAGGAAAACGTATCAGGGCTGCCATCGATTTCCTCTAGTCGTGGTCCCAACGGACCGATCCGCAAGGAGGATCGACTCCCTGATGATTACGATCGCAGCTGGCCCAGAGGGCCACATGAGCACCAACGGCGTCCATCCCAGACAAGGATATCCCCGGCCATCATCAGTCGTGAGTTAGTATCCCCAGCCCAGTCAAACTCCACATTGCCATCCGAGCGGGGCGATAGAGATAAAGTCCTCTTCAATGAGAGGTCAAACCGCCTCGAACCATATAGCAGCCAACTAACAACCAAGCCGCCAACGGGGTCTTGGGGGCGAAGAGAATCACACGGGAGTGCATCTGGGCGGCCAAACAATGTCACCACGCCTCAGTTCCTATCTCGAGATCTGCCACCACAGCACAATCATCGAGGAAGGGACTTTTTGGACCGAGATGTACCGCCATCCTCTGCAGTTTCGCCAAACATGTCAAACCGCCCTCTGGATGATCGGCCAGGACGTGGTGGTTGGGGCGTGGAGCGTGGTCGACCGGAACATGGCCGACGAAATGAGATGGTGCCACCACCGCCGCCCGTGGGCTCTGATGGCGCGGCCTGGGGCAAGAACTCTCATAGGAAGTGGCCAGGAACAGGCACTGGGAGAGACGAACCCCCTCCTCCTTCACCGCACAATCCTCGCCCGGGCCCTGGTCGTTGGAACTCCGCCGATCATGATCGCGACGGTGGTTATAATCGCCAATCACATCCGGGTGGTCGAGGCCGACCTTCAGACGTTCATTTACCGACGGCAGATCCGCGCGCAGGCATGCATCAACGACGAGACTCAGTGGTATCATCTGCGCCCAGGTCACCTGCTATCTCTACTTTGGCAATGTCGGAAAGGAATGGCACGGGAGAAACAACAGATACCTCCGCTATCGCGGAAGCGCTGAGCACAAGTACGATCACTCAAGTCACCTCATCACCAATTCCTGACCCTGCAGTGATTGGCGATACTCAAATGGTGCCTATCATGGATCTAGATGGCGTTCACAAAGTCGCGATGCACTCGGCAGCAGAAAGGGCTAAGGCGAGACGCCAGGAGGAAGAGAACGTACGAGAGGCACAACGCGAACGCGCCAGGGCGAAGGCAAAGGCACTTGAGATCGAAATGGAGGAGGCTAAGGAGAAGGAGCGGAAAGCCTTGGCAGAAAAGGAAGCCGAGTTAGAGAGGGAGAAACAACGACTAATGGATCTGGAGGCGTCAAAGAAGGCTGAAGCGGAGGCAGCAGATAAGGCTCGCAAGGAGGAGATGGAACGGCAAGCGCGGGAGAAACAGGCTCAAGAGACACATGCCATAAAATTGCAGTCTGAGGCTAAAATCGACCCATTGATGGCGAAGTCCCCTTCAACAGCACGCCCGAGGCTACAGTTACTACCACGAACCATTCCCATTCCGGCGGCCGAACCCTTGCACGAACAAAGACCCGAACTCCCAACGTGCATCGTGCTTCCGGGATCCATGGAGTCGGAAGCAATTAGGTTACTGAGGGAGAACAACGATAGCAGCTTGGAGGTCGAATTCTCCGACATGGGAGCCATTAACGAGTTCATCAACTCTGCCGTCACTACTTCCAAATTGTCTCCTGTTCCCAGGGCTCAATCAAGGCGCCCTCTGGCCCGTGACTTCTTTGAAGATCAGCCCGCCATTCCTCAAGTCCACTCCACAGCGGCACCTGCAAGTCCTAGCCATTTTGTACCACCGTCTCCCAAAGACGACCTTAGTGCATGGCGTCGGGCGCCTCCGAAGATATCCCATGCAACATCAAGTCCCGATGTCACGACTTCGCTGAACGTGCCGCATCATGTCACCACACCTGTCAGTGGCCCATCAATAGGTGCAAGCGCCACGAGTACTGTTAGAGGTTTGGCGACACCGCCAGCGCAAACGACCACGGGATTTATGTCTAGCCTTGAGGATACCATCTCTCGTTTCAAAGGCGTTCTCCAGGATATGAGAGGGGAACCCGTTCACAATTCCTTGAATTTCCCCACTTTGATGCCAAGTCTATCTGTTCTATCAAAAGATCCTGCGCCTACATCATCGCCGCCTAGTCCCAATTCAATTACTGCCAAGCTCTCGAAACAACCGGGGCGGAACGCCATATCTGAGAAGGAGCTCAAGTTGTTCCTTAAGCGAGACCCTCCTCACTCCTGGGATATCCTGACGTGGGCTCCTCCCATCGCCGGTCTGTCGCGCAAGACACTCTCCCGAGAGGAACTTTATGTGGCTGGAAAGAGTCGGCTCATCAAGGTTCGGCTGCCAAAAGCTACGCCGAAGCCGACCATAGCAACTCGCACCGCTAAGGTTCGGTTGCCACCTTCCGCTCCAGTGGCACATGGCATATCTTCTCAGAGCTCTCAGAAGTCATCAAGGGGAGCAGGAATGGAAGAAGGGTCTTGGAGAAAGCAGAACAACGTGCAGGCGCCACTCTCAACCATCCCGGAAGTGGACCCCGTTAGCCGCTCACCACCACCGATACCGGTTGTAAACGAAGTTCCTAAAGCGGCGATTCAAATTCCTCCTTCTCCTTCGGACGTCGCGTCGAAGGAAGAGTTGGCGTCACCACCCACATCGTTGCGAGGCAAGGGGAAGTTGCGCTTGGGCACCGATGTCGCATTTTATCTGCCGGTAGAAGCCCAAGTCCCTGATCCAAGCCTAGCATCGCATGTTCGCTTTACGGTCACGAGTGAAGTCGACGAGAACAACAATGAAGGCCCTTCCAACTCGTTCACGGAGAGCAACTCCGATGGCAAAACAACCGATGAGACGGTGAGCTAGATTGACGGGTCTAATTGACTTTCACTGACTGGTATTGATCTATCAGCCCTCTTCGCAGTCGGCTTCAGCGCTACTTACTCCGCCTTCGCTTCATGCTGCAACCGCTTGGTCAAACCCAACTTCGGGGTATTCAGTCCCCTCGGTGACTGCAGAAGTGGGATCTGAGCGTATTAAGGCTATGTGGGACCGGACCGCACACGACGGTCCCAACACCGAGAATTCACTGAAAGGCATCGCGGACGAGTTCCCAACGACGATCCCGCTATCGATCCAAGACATGAAGTCAGACGATGGAGACGGTAAAAGAGACAATCAAGGAGGATCTACATCCTCGCCGTCACCATCCACTCAGACAGATCCTCCTGTCCCTCGAAGGTCTTTACTCGATATTCATCGTGCATTTCAAGTTGTACCTGCCACGAACAAGAGTGCGACAAACTTCCTGACTCCAGAGAGCCACCCACAGCCACGACCCTCGCCTGTACCACCACCTCAGATCGCGGTGTCACAACCTTATGTACAGACGCAACCACAGCAGCAGCAGCAGCAACCACAGCCGCAGCCAACCGCTTATACTATGCAACAGTTTGGTCAGACCCAAGTGCCAGGCCTCATGTGGGGTTCGTCAGCTCAGTACCCGTTGAACGGCGCTAACTCGCACCGTTTGCAAGCTCCGGCGCCTCCTGTGCCTGG
Source organism: Tulasnella sp. JGI-2019a (assembly GCA_019633535.1). Classification (NCBI taxonomy): domain Eukaryota; kingdom Fungi; phylum Basidiomycota; class Agaricomycetes; order Cantharellales; family Tulasnellaceae; species Tulasnella sp. JGI-2019a. The sequence goes on from WSUE01000017.1 coordinate 231,307, forward strand.
GCCTTCGCCGCCCCTTGCTCAGTCGCAGCAAGGGCCATGGCCCCAGCAAGTTCAGTACGCGCTATCGCCCCAGCAGTTTGCATACATGCATCAGCGTCCAGTCGCGCATTCGATAGGTCCTAACTCCATGAACTCCCACGTAGTTCATCCAAATCCAGCCCACTCTCCTCACATCCCTCAGGCTCCTATGTATCCTCCGCAGCGGCAAATGAGCAACCAAGGTCCTCCTCAGGCTTACTCGCCTCGACCAAGCCCCAATATGTATTCAATTGGCGCGGTCGGTGCACCACAAGGATATGGCATGCCGATGGGCTCCAGTGGACCTCCCGGTCGCGGAGGAATGCAGCAGGCAAGAAGTGGATATGAGCTTCCTCCTCCGGTGGCAAATGCGCCGATGTACCAACAACCGGGACGTTACGCAGGTTGGCCGTCGTCGTAGTCTTTGGAGCCAGTCTGCAGTTCTAGTGCTCATTATCTCCGTTCAAATTTTCTGTTCATCCCCTGTTTCTCTTTTCCTTCTCTGTTACTTCTTGACTTATCTGCTCTTTTCCTGTTGTACGCTAGATTGATGCAGCTCACAGTGACTTCCGGACCTTCCACAAGACGTGAGTACGACCTCTTAAGATGAAACTAGCCCTATGTCGACATCCATCACAGGCCTCGATGGTCTAATTCATAGATTGATTCGCACACACTCCACCCAGGCAGACAAACCCAGCCCAACCCCAACGGATCTATTCCTCGTCCTCATGTGCCCTTTCGTAGCTGTTCCCGGTGCCCCTGAGATCAATGAAGCGAGCATATTCGGCACCACGAACAGACAAGCCGTAGGCGGCTACATGGATGGAAGTTACCGAAAACGCCTGACGGAAATCAAGAAGTAGGAGGGCTCACCAGACTCGATCTTTTGCAACGATTGGTTCGTCGTCTTCTGCTTGTCGCGTAGCTCCCGCACATATGGTATAATTCCGTCGAAGTCTAAGCCAATAAGTTCAAGGATGCTCTAACCAAGGGATTACTGTCCGCCTACCTGCAGAGCACGAGCGCACGAAAGCGCCGACATCCTGAACCTGTTTCAAAGTCGTGCCTTGGGTGCCGATGGAGGTTATTACTAGCCTCATCAGCTCTCCGGTCAGGTCTGATACGCCCAACACATAGTTTTCTGCCGTCAGAGGGACGAACTAGTCGTACGAAGGTCAACCAATCGCTGAATCCAGTCGCGAATGTTTGTATGCTTTACAAGAGTACCGTCCTCTGACTTTAGACTCTCCTTGACCTTGCTGAATGGAATAAGCGTGCAGTGCTGTATTGAGATATTTTTCCTTCAGGTTCCGGGCAAAGAGAGGTCAGCTCGAGATACCTCAAGGTAGTAGGCCAGAGATAGCGCCTCGATGTATTCCTGTATACCACCGGAGCTGAATACATTTGAGCTGCTATACGAGAGATTCTGCGGTGTATGTTTGCTTACATGCTCTTCGCGAACCTCCAGTACAGTGCCTCCCCTTCTAACTCGCCGTGGATTAGGGCAAATTGTGCCCGAACGGCAGCAAACTGTGGATCTGTCTTCCTTAAAGCTGTAGTTCTAGCGTCCTCCGATGTAACGGCAGAGTGGTCCACGAGAAGGCGGTGCAAGGAAAAGATGATGCGTTTGGAGAGTAGTGTAATCTCTCTGGAGATCTTGATGATCCGTTCACGGCGATCCACGTATTGGTCGATCTCTTCTCGGAACCCTTCGAATAAGGCTATCACCTTCAGTCGCTCGGCAGTTGGCTCAGACATCAGTGATACAATGAAGTCGCGGAAATCACTGTCAAACGTTCAAAGGCCTGAAGTGTAGACACGCCATACAAATACAGATGATCTAACATAGTCCCAGTAGCTGTATACTTGTTGCACCGAAACCATAGCTAATTAAACCATGGAAACCTGAAGCGTAGCGACCTGCGCTTCTTATGACGACTAGTTGGCTGAGCCAAGGCTACGCCGTTTGCTGACCTCTTGAGGGTGCATGTCCCCGCCCCAAGCGGTTTCTGTGCCAGCCTATTACCAAGGGCGGCGCAAGATCCCACCAATGTCCATGCTTCTGCCACACCCCCAGGGACCTCCTGTATGCGTCAAAGAGAATGAATATAGATCAAAGCAGATCTGTATGAACGCAGTTGAACATACGTTGTAATTCCATTGATTCGCCTGCCACAGTTGTCCGTTGTACGTGCATTGGACGGGGCTTGCATATGCCGTCTGAGGGCTCCAAGCGGCGACACCGCTGCAGGTACCGCTGTTGCTTGTCGCTGTCGAAGTGGCTGACTGTGTTGCAATCGATATCGTAGAGACAGGGAGGGAGTAGGTGGTGGTAACGACGAGGGTAGTTGTACCAGGGACAGTACCGGTCTCAGAAGTGGCGGTAACGGTGGCGGCGGTGGGTGTAGTATTAGCGGTGTGAGTATGGGCGGTTGAAGAAGTAGCAGCGGGGACTGTAGTAGTGGTTGTAGATGTGCTATTGGCTGGCGCGGAGCCACTACACGCGAACAGTGCTCTCCATGAGCCTGAGTCATCGTCCCCTTTAGGCGTTCCTGAACCGTAGTATCTCGCAACCCATTGATAACCCCCGTAAGATACCTGCCAAAGAAGGACCTGATGAGATAGTGCGGCTTCAATGACAAAGAACGGCACAAACAGTAGATCCCATGGGGTAGTTTGCTGACGAGTCGAAAGCTTCCGCTGTACAAGGCTGGAGCGATGTCAAGGTAACCATCAGGTATATTCTTACATATAAAGAATAAGCCATTCCCTCACCTGGGGCGCGAACGCTCTACCACAAGATCCATTGCTCTTCATGGAGGACTTGATCCCCTGGTCGTACCGGTCATTCGCGTAAGCTTGAGACGCGTCCCAGAGCATGACTCCACCGAAGGAAGGGAAATTCTTTCGAGTATCTTCAGCGATGGCCTGCAGGGTATCGATGGAAACGTAACCACTTCCTGCTGCAGTGGAACTTGCTGGTGCTCCGATGAAGACCTTCACATCCCTATGGTTTTGATGATCATCGAACCGATGAGAAATATGTCCTTTTAACCATGAGATACGTGACAAAACATACTTATTAGGGGATACGTTCGTCGCCCAGTAGTCCCAAACGGCGAAGTTCCACGTATATGTACCATCGTTATAGTGCGCTATGGCAATAGATCGACTGTGAGTAAACATGTTGACGCGGACGGGACATGGATCACACTCACTGAGGCCACATGGGTTGTTATATAGCTGCAGAACCAATAATGTGAGTACGTGACACGCCCGTAAAATCGTAATGGATATTGAGCTCTACCTGGACGTATACGGCATCAAACCCAACTGCACTCAATGTAGCGCCAATATTGGCATCCTGGTGCCCACGTTAGTCGACGACTTAGCTAGTGTTCCCCTACGGATGAAGAAAACGCCATCAATGCTTACAGGGAAGACACATTGCGGCGCAGCCGTAATGTAGTACGTCTTTGATGCACCATCCATATGCGAACGAAGTTGATTGACGAAGGGCACGTAGCTCTGGGACCCCCCTTCAATATCTAGATCAACTCTGTCAGGGAGGTGCAGCAAGATTCGGTCAGACAATGAATCGCGCCGTCGAACTGGTACGCGAAAAGGAACGGTTTAGCAACTGACCCATCAAGGACAGCGTCACCGAATGGTCGCATATCCGACGATCCTCCCAAAAACATGTTCCAAATTTCATCAGCAAAACTATTTGTGTCAATATAGTTAAGGAATGAATTCGGTGAGGGATCTCCGAAATTATGGCAGCTTGTTTCAACTGACCCCTGAGCTTGATCGTCATTTGAAAATGTCCCACCACCAGTTGCCCCTCCTATCGAAAGAGTAACGATCTTCCCTGCCTTCTGGCATGTCTGGATATCCGAGGCGAGGAAGGAACAGTTGATGAGTTCAGTACCTACGCGGGCAAAGTAACACAGGGATTGATCAGATGTCTCAGCCAAGTGGTATGGTTCTCGCTTCCGACACCTCACCGTCAAACACCGTGTCGTTCACAGTGCTGCAGGTGTTCGCTAGATTGAGCTCTGGTGCGTTCCCTGGTCCAAAGAAGACGTTGAGGAATGCCACCGGGAAGGCTTCAGACCAAGAGGGATATCAGTTGTCTATCACAGAAGATATACAACTATTTATTCTCTGACCATCAGTGGTTGCATCACCGCAATAGAATGCGAGGCGTTGTTGACTGTCGGAAGCAGCACCACCAGCAGCACCGAATGAGTTCTGCCCCCAGTACTGTACAAGGTTGTCTGTTGAGAATGTTGTGGATTTAATAATGCGCGTGCTGGCGCAAGAAGTTCTTACCGTTGCAACTGTTAGACGCAAATGAAGTGAGCGGGCCGTGGTGTGATAACTGAGAGAAGAGAAAGGTACACACGTGGGATCGTACGCCTGCGCAGAGCGGAAGAAGGGGACAACCAAGGCAGAGAGAAATAAGTACAAGACCATATCGCCAACGTCAAAGGCGAGTAGGTAAATCAACGGGAAGAGGCAATGAGGGGAGTAAGACTGAAGTCTTGCAGATCATGATTGCTCATGCCGAATTCATTTATGTAAAAGCCTCCCGGCCAATGCATTGCTTGAGGGTGTTAAACGAAAGAGGATACGTCGGGGTTCGTCTTCCTGAAACCGCCTACAGAGCGCAGTGCGATTCCCAAGATAGCCCTATGAATGCGTGGTGCGCGTGGCAGGATGCAAGCAATATCATTGGCCTCGAGGCTTTCGTGAGGTATTAAGTAATCTTGGCTGGTAGTTGAAACATGCGTTCTACGAGTCTGGAGGATGATGCAAAAGATATAACTGAACTGAAATAAAATTTGAAGTATGAAAACATGTGGGTTCTTCTGGAACTGGACCAAACCATCCAACGCCTTGACTCGTCTTGTGTCATTGAAGTATTCCTACATTAATTTGACATATATAACTCTACGGCAACTCGGGGAGCACACAAACGCCAGGCCCAGACAGCCGGACCGTGATCATACCCACCGCTTGGTGCACTTTACCTGCAGGTCCCCTCTTAACTCTCAAACACGCCGCCTTGTTCAGCCCGCGCTGAGCCTTGCTATTGTGCAAAATGAACCACCACCACGCGTCACTCGCGAAGTATGGCATGGGCGCACAATTGATAGGCGAAGACTTCCTGTCGCTCAAGAAGTAGAGGAAGGTAAGTCTATATTCTAATGAATAAACTACCTCCGGCATTCTTTCCTGTACACGCCATTTATGCGGGTGATATACGATCACCACACAGTCTCTCATGACCCATTCTTTAACGAAGACGGTAAATTGCATCCTTAGGCGTGACAGAAGGGAATGTACCTCACCTAGTAGGCCAATTAGATGCCGATCCCAAACAGACGAAGCGCTCTGCCGATTCCTTCTTAACCAAACTGCGGCTCCTCCAGCCTTCCTGATCGGATGCAAGGGGACGACACGCTAGGAGAGACGAGATGACGGCAATGACGATGGCCAGACCTATTGATTATTACCGACTTGAGCTTTTATCTTCAATCGCGGGTCCTAAACGAGCGGGCGCCAATGTTTGTAGTTAGGAGACAAGAACGCGGCTTTCAGGGGAAGGGTATCAAGGAGGTCGATGTGCTACCCGCTGGCATGTAGATTCAAGAAACCAATGGAGAATGAAGACTCCAAAAACCTGAGCGTTTACAAGTCGACGCTGACGAGGCAAGGGTTGCCGTCTTGGTCGGTAGAGCTCCTTAGAATCCAACCGTTTACTAAATCAGAAGAAGGCCGACGCTGCCCCCGGCACGCCGGTCGAGGAGCCCCAAGTGAGCGAGCCATCGAACTCTTTACGTGAAAGGGCGGACAACTACTGCGCCAGCAACAAACGGAGCTCAACTTCAATAAGGCCGTCTACGGCTGAGAGAACATCTACAATACCGCGAAAGCTAACTGGAACTCGGGAAAGAAGCGGTTGCTGTCCGGTTCGAAAATCTCTCGGGAAGTCATTTTCGTCCATTGTATACTCTTTCGATGGTGGATCAAGTTCCTGCTGTGCATTCCTTTTGTCTATCCTCTTATAATACGGTCCACCAAGCACCTCTTTGGACGAGAATAGCCTTTTGCGGGAAACGCTTACGCGTTGGCTCGATGGGTTCTCGAGGACTCGCTCCCTGGAAAGCCCTACCACCGCCGCGTGGATGCAGAACCGGCTTTTGTTCTAAAAGGTACCCCTAGAGGCATTTCAAAACTTAGAGGCCTAACAGGAGACGCTTGATTCAACAGATAGGAGACATCCATTGCTGATCGGTCTCTCAATGAGTTAGGAGGAACACTGGGCTGGATGCTCTATTGCATGGTTTGCACACGCAATTGAATGTGATTTAATTTTGATCTGATCTGTGCATGATTTCTTGAGTTGCCATCTGAATGATTATCATCGCCGTACTCCACCGCCAATATGTCAGCTCTCCCGTTGGATCTTTTGCTGCTGTTATCTAGTAATCCCATTCCTGTCAGATGTGGCACGCGACGCCGGCACCTTGACGCTTCTGATCTCACATCTGCTCATGATTAGTACTGATATATGAAGAGACTTCGTACAAAAAACAACGATTCGAATAAGCTTGTTACAAAAACAGGAACATTATCTTTCTAGTTCACTCGGTGCTAACGATTGACACCAGGGCCATCGCTCAGCTTCTTGTAGGCACCATTGAAGCGATTCACATGGTTTCCCATCTATGCAGATTTGATTTTCATATTTGTCAATCGCTGTCACTAAAGTGCAGTCCCTCATCCTCAGCAGCGGAAGCATCTTCGTGGTTTCGCTCGAACTTGGTGATGTCCACTGCTTCCACGCCTTCTTCTACTAAGGCTGCGTCCGACGTTGCGAGATCCTTGTTGCGCTCGAAAAGTTGACGACCTGGGCGACATTTAGTACGGATCCCAAACATCGAGCTTTCATGCTACCCTCACCGCTCAATCGACTCTGTATCTTCTTGAATTCCTCTCGGTCCTTGCCTGTCATGTCTCTCATCTTCTCTTCGTCGCGTGCTCGTTTCTGAACCTGCTTTCGCTTCTTGAATTCATCTCTCCATGCCAAAAATGATGCTGGTGTCACTGGTGTCCCTTGCAGGCGCTTTAGTTCGGCCTAATGGAAATATGTTAATCGTCATTCCTTGAGCGATTCCTATAGACCTACCTCTACTTCCTCCTGCTCCTTCTTCTCTTTTGCCATCTGCTTCTTCTTGACTCGATCCTCCACCATAGCTCCCAGAGCATCGACTAATGTCGAGACAATTGTGAACGTCTGTGCCATTCCAAGTGACTCCTCTGCCTTGGTGTGTATGTCCATGAGGATACTGCAATATATTTATCAATATTACATGTGACGTACTGTCGTCTTCAAGTTCGCCAGGATGGTCGACTCCTCTTCCTGACTTAGATTGCCTTCATCTATTGTGAGCGACAGGAGAGGAGTCACATCCGGGTATTCTGGGGGATATTCGACGTGTAACGTTGTCCGCACTGTTGACGGATGGGAAGGCCCGCTCGTAAGCTCGAGATGACGCGGTGGTGAAATAGACTGACTGACATTGATCTTCCGGGACCTGAGTGTCCGGTGCCACTGTTATTTGTATCGCACTGTCGGATATCTCTAAAGATTATCTGTCAAGATCTAGAGGTGATTGCGATGAAAGATGAGGCAGACATCGATTACTTTCGAGTTCATCGGGGTAGATCGACTCGAGGACCTATTGCACACGAAGATGAAACGAAATCAGAGTCCCACTCAAATATTATACACAGGTGCTTGTATCATACCTCAAACTCTTCTTGCAGGACCTCTTGATTCGACATGTTTCAACGATGGAATTGGCGAGGTCCCCGTGCTGCTCACGGCGTTGTCTACTTGTGTTCGAAATTTAAGTCCACGACACACCACGATGAGCGCGTTCTGTGCATTGCGTCTCTCTCGGCCGATCCTTCCATCCTTATATTCTCCAACTCTTATTTCAAGGACTCCTAAATTTGCATTAGCGCACGCCGGACTAAACGGCCAACTCTCCCAGCGAAGATCGTTTTGGCTGGATGACAGGGACCCATTGAGCCGCGAAGTAGGACACCTCTCTACGTCAGTATCTTTTTACCTTGTCCCAATCTGATCCTCATAATCTTGTAGTCTAATCCATCTTTCACTTCCTCCTCTTCATCCACCTTGCAAAACTCGATCGCTACTCCTAACAACAAACGGCCACGCGTTCGGAATCGTAAAAAACGTCGTTCAACTTACCCTCCCCCATCGTACGACCCTCCCCTTCCTGACCATGATCCCCCCGAAAATATGATGGACATTTTACGCGTTGCTACCTCACTGCTTGCCGACGCTGCCGCCGCCCACCATGCGTCATCTCTTGCCACCAAAAGCCCCCAGATCACGGCGGCCGAAGCATGGGCGGAAGGGTCCGCCAAGGTGCAGGAGCGTCTCGCTCTCAAACCGCTACCAAACGCCTTCTCGGGACGTAGCGTCCCTATCACTCGGAGCGGCTCAGAGGCCTTTGCGCAGGGCTTCAGAAAACTCCAGGGGATCTTGAGGGCGAATAACGTATATCAGACGGTACGGGCGCAGAAGAGGCATGAGAAGAAGGGTGTGAAGCGGAGGAGGCTCGCGAGCCAGACACATCGTCGGAAGTTTGCCCAACTTGTGGGTATTGCTCGTTGCCAACCTCATCCGCACCCCGTGGAGCACTTTCTGATGTTACCTTATCCCACAGATTCGTGGAAAGGTTGCCCTGGTTCAGAAGTATCGTGCTCGTGGTTCGTAGATATTCTTATAGATCATTACACCAGCCGAATGCAAGTCATGCCGTTCCGATATGAAGTTGGAACTGCCGAGAATCCAAGGATTTACAATGCGAATGGAGGATGATAGACTGGGTGGGAAACGAATGTACAGGGATCCGAGTTCAGCCGATATGCGACATTGCAAGTGCTGATGGTAGATGCGAGAAAGTAAAGCAAAAACAGAACGAAATAAATAAGTAACCTTGAGATAAGAAAGACCTGTCACGTCTCAGCAGAGCTCGCCCGCTTCCGCTTCGTCCTCCTTACTGTTGGTGGTGGAGGTTCCTCGTGATCGGAATCATCCGCATACACGTACTTGACAACGACGACAACCCCCTTCTCTAGGCCATCGGGGCGCTTATTAGCTTCTGGAACATTTCCCCTCTTGTCAAGTCCAAGGGCCTGTCGGCGTTGAAATGAAGAAGTTAGCAGAGCATTTACAGACGGATCACGACTAGACTCACATCCGCGTCCTTGGCCAATATCCCTCCATTGCCATGCCTCGCAACTTCAATGGTTTCTCCCTCTTCGCAATCAAACACCAGTTTCTTGTGCCACCTCACGAACCGCCCGCCGGAATTCGGCTTCACAACCCTTTCGTTACCATCGGATGCCGCGTCCACATCGAGATCCGCACCGGTGGGCCGCTTCTCAATTGCAGGTCGCGCGAGGGTCAAAGCTGCAAAGGGCTGGACATTCATATCCTCCCCATCCGCATATGCGCCATCCCCGTTGAGTCTCCTTCGCTTCGGTGTCTCGTAATCCTCCTCATCACCTGCACCTCGCGCATGTTTTGTTGGCGTCCTCCCGCCAGGGTTAGACTCAGCATCTTCGGTATCCATCTCATCCTCGAGCAGACCTCTCCGCTTCGCACGTTCAGCTCTCCCCAACCTGGCCGATTCCTTATCCAGCTGTTCCTCTGGAATCGCTGCCCGTACTTTGGAGCTGGGAGACGGTGGTCGCGGACAGTCTTTCTTGATGACGCGACGATCAAGGGATATGAAGTACCGTTGATTATGAGTAGTGTTACGCGTAGTCAGAGCCTGGAGTTCGCGCGCGCTGATCTCGGTAATATCTGTGTCGCTTGTAAGCCCTTTCTTCGCAGCACCAGCGAGACGTGGCGTAGAGGACTTGCTCCTCGGCCTCTCGATTCCGGCTGAGTGGAGTATCCTCGTGTCAGCGGCTCTTCCAGCAGCTGTTCTTGAAGCATCGACTGGAATCCGGGCAATTTCGGAGCCGTCATTTCCATCCGCAACATCATTCTCCTTCTCTTTAGATAGTCTGCGACTACGGCGGGGTGAAGGTGTTTCTGGAGATGGAGAAGACAAAGCCCTGCGTGATCGAATCTGAGACGTATGGGCATTGCGTTCGGTTCCAACTGTGACCGTGGTATCTACACTCGTTGTTGTGGTTGGATTATCACTGTCCGTAAGATCGTCATTGACGCCATTGACCATCGCCTCGTCCGTTCCGCTAACCGATCCAGACGACGGTCCGGCATCCGCATGTTCTTCCACAACAGGCTTGCCCTCCCAGCCAGTAAGAGTCCCAGGGACGACAGCTCGGAATCGTTTCTGCGTTTTTGGTTGTGGATTGGGTTTACGTGGCGCCTACAAAGAATGAGTTAGTGTCCGATTCAGCAAAGGGGCGTCATGCGGCTGTCAAAGGCGTTTCACTTACTTCGATCGGTGATCCTGTGATGCTAACATGAGGCATATGTACCATATTCACTGTGGTGATAGGGCCATTCCTGTTTCGTCCTCCAGCACCTATTTGAGGCAATCGGGAAGATCTAAACGCCTTTGGTAGTGGCAGTCCAGACGGCTTCGCAAGGACATCGACTTGTGCAACCTCCTTGCCAAGATTCAAATCCCTCAAGGGCATCGGCGCAGCAGCCTTTGTAGCCGCCATGGCAGGAGGGACGACTCTCGGAACCTTGGCCACATGATGGTTAGAAGCCGCAGCGGACAAGTTCAAGCGTAGTGGCTTGGCAACATGAGCCAACGGTCCTGCCTTGAGAGGCAGATTTGGCCGGACTGGAGATGGCCAGGCTGCACGACTGTTGCGAAGAGGTGTCGCAGTTGCAACGGCATGCATCTTCTTTGGGCTGGGCGGCGGGATAGGGAATCCGGTGCGTGATGGGGAGCCCAATATAGAAGCTGCAAGTGCCTGGCGATCATCCGCTTTCAATGCGCCCGCCGTCGTACTCGCAGCTAACCGCTTTGGCGACATCTTCTTCATTAAATCCAAGCTGAAAACGATGGGCTTTAGCGGTGTAGTCTCGCCGCTTCGTGTAGCTTTGGCCTTTGGGTTCAAGGAAGGAGTCTTTCCAGGAGTCTTAACTTCCGTTTTTTTGGTCGGTGAACGTATGGGCGGTGCGTTTGAGGAAGCGGTGAAGCGAAAGTTAGGAGGTATGCGAAAGACGTTGGGAGGTGACACAACAGGGGGTGCCGGTTCCTCCAATTGTTGCTGATGTTGATGTTGAAGGTCAGGGGTCTTGCCTCGGATTGGTTCGCCCGCTTTGGAACGAGACATCACTCCACTAGGTTCTACTTCTGGCAGCGCTCCTAATACCGACGCAGACTCTCTCCTGGAACGTACAGGGCCACACACCATACTGATTGTGTCAAGAATCGCGTCACTCGTTGGGGAGACGGATCGAAGGGTCCGTAAAGTAGCTGGGGCATCATGGGAGGTACCAGCTTGTTGAGTTGATAGACCTGGCGTCCGTCGTGGAAGGGAAGACATCCTCCGCTTCTGAGTATTCGGCGTCCTCGGGTTCCGTTTCGCCGATGCTGCTGGAGTCTCTGGAACCGTCCTCGGTCGCTTCGCGGACGGCTGTTCGGGAAGGGCAGACAACTGTTCTTGTATGGGCGACATTGTATGTGTGAGTCTCACAGGTGGGGGACTGTCTGTCTCCTTGGTCATCAGAAGGACCGCATTCAGGCGCTGTTGGGATTGTGGCGGAACAACAAAAGACGCAGTAGTGTGTGGTGTAAAGATGAGGCTTCCCAGGGGAGGCACCGCAGATGTTACTGAAGGCGTTGATGGTGGTTGTGAGATAGGACAAGGCTGGGTTGCTGCTTCGGGAGTCGCTTCTAGGAGGTCGACGCGTGAAACTGGCGGTGACAGAGGTCGATGGGTCGGTGAAGTTGAAGTTGTGATTACAATCGAGTCAAAGGATATAAGATTCGGGGTAGAGGGACGCGTGCTGGTGTGTGGCTCGTCTTGGCGTGGCGACGTTTGTGACAGTTGGTTATGTAGCGTAGACGTCTCAAGACGGTTGGAGTTGATAATATCGTCGTGAACGGGCATTGTTGTTGCGGCAGAGCTAGATGAGAATCCAGGCAAGGAGGATATCGCCTCCTGATCGTTTGAAAGATCGTCCGTATGTTGTGGGGATGGGGTCACGCGAGCTGGGGTATTGGATTCGTGTTCAGACTGCGCCCTATGATTTTGTGTTACCTATGAAGCCCCGGCATGCATGATGAGCGTGTTATAACATACAAATGCATTTCTGGCGGCTCTGGACATGTTCCTGTACTGTTGTGCTGTAGTTCTGATACTAGTGGACATCCATAATGAGGAACACGTCGAGAAGCGCAGGTTGTGAGGGAACGAACCTGTTTCGTTTGTCAAGTCGAGAGCCGCCATTCGCGAGGTCCCTACATTCGATGAAAAGTCTGTAGGTATATCTGAAGTCAAAGAATCAGCTAAATATGCCCGAAATTGTAGAAGGGGGCAGGTCATCGACGTACGTAGTTTGCTCGACCGAGTGAGTCGCTTTTGGAAGTATTGTTCTTGTGGTTTCGGGCTCCCTAGAAATATGCCGGTATCGTCATCGAGTGCATCTATGCCGGCGTCGCTCATAGATGCTGGTGAATCCATTGTGAGAAGGGAGGGCGGGGATGAAGGGGATGAAGGAGCATGGCAGGAACAAACCGACCGCGATTATTGACAGAGGCCCTATATCACGTGTCCTGCTCGTCCCAATCTCAAGCAGCAAATCTTTATTCATGAGCTCAACATCAGTCAAAATCCTTTACTTCGCCTCCGCTCGGTCTGCGGTGAATTTATCAAGTGAACATGTAGAACTACCTTCAACTCCCTATCCTCTTTCGTCACTGGCGGATCTACTCATCTCTCATTATCCACAAAGCTCTTTGGCCAGCGTTTTGGCCGTCTCTGCTTGGAGCGTCGATCAGGTCATGGTGCCTCTGGACGAGCTTCTTGAATATGTCTTGCATGGGGGCGAAGAGGTCGCAGTTATACCACCGGTGTCAGGTGGCTGATCGTGCGTTCAAGTGTTGTTGAGTGTCTTTGCAAGAAGCTGATATACTTTCTATCCTATGAGTAGCAATACCCTCATCTGATGCTATAAGTTCTTTTTATTGTGAAGAGCGTGGAGAACATCTCGATGAATGTGGGCTGTGTACAACTCAAAATCAAAATATTACACTTTTCCTGGCACCTCACCCGGGATGATGATGAAGCAGGTATGAATGGATTAAAAGGGCCTCTCGGTGGGGATCTCTCGCCAATGCGAAGCCTATGCTCCACTTGCCGCCTTCTCTGGCAGCATCGCCAACTGCTTCTCTACGAACGTCGTGTGTTGACTGAACTGTAGGACCGACTCATACACGTCCAACACAGTCCCATCTCGATCGATGAAAAAAGTTACACGACCTAACAAGCCCTATCATATTAGACCATACCAATCGTAATAGCACTGATCGTCATCGTACCTTTCGAAAGACCTAGCAAACCCTTGCTAACCGAGTAAAGTTTACTCGCTTCTTCCGCCGTATCAGACAAGACCGGATAAGGAAGATCGTTCTGGTCAACAAACAGCTTCTGCTTCTCCGGTGGATCGCAGCTGATTCCAACTATATCGCATTCGGTTCGTTTGAAGATCTCTTTCTTGGCAAGTGCGTCTCGAAACTCGCAGGCCTCTCTGGTGCAGCCGTAAGTGCCTTTGAAACATGATATACCAATGGTTAAAGGTGGACTCGCGTAATCCAACAAAGGGTCTGTTCGTTCTTGGACACGCTCACCAGAAGCCGGATAGAAGAAAATGGCCATAGGCCGGCAGGTAGTGCCAGGCTTTAGTACATAAGGCTCTGAGGTAGCAGATAGAAGAGTAACTTCGGGAGCGCGTTTTCCGATCAAAGGATGGACACCCATGGTTCAGTGGTGGGGGATGTGTTGGAAGAGAGCTGGGAGAAAACAAAAGCTAGTAGGATAAATGCGATCAGGCTGGTTCGTTACCAAGTTCTTTGGTGGTCGTTATTCAACGCCCTCCCATAGTACCGCACTACGCCCGTTGCGTCACGCTCGTCGCAGGAAGAGAAGATGATGACCCTTGATTTGACTGGACCCGTTTCCGCTTCGGGGGAGTGCTTGACCACGACCTATCGAGCGACAAGGGCAGGCTTATAAATGTAAGTATGTTGTAAAAGAGACAAATGAAAGGACCAGGCTGTGACATTTGCGCTCGTGACCGAATCGGTGCTCCCATTTAAACACGCCTTCAGCATTTTGCCAATGGATTATGCCGGGAGCCTGAGGTCAGGGACCAGTCCGCTTTTCTGGCGATCGGTGCTAGAACCCCTCCAACACGACTAAGATTTTATTCAATGAATACATCACGCACTAGCATCAACAGGGGACAAGGGTCTCAGCTTATTCAACACCGAGTCAACTCGCCCATACCTGCCACACTACTCATGCACCAACATTTCATCATGACAGTACCGCAACTTCCGATCAGCCCGAGGCAAAAACGGTGCGCAGACCGGATCAGTTGATCGTTTAGCGCTCTATTTCCGAGTATTCTAAGCCCAGACTTGCGTTGTGGACGAGCTTACCTAAAAATGGAGATAGGCTCTGCAGCGAGCAGTCGTGATCTTCCAGGTAATGATAAGGACCCAGTTAGACTAGTATGGATCACGGATCATTGCCAGCATTGCTGTAAGCACATCATGCGTACGGCCAGAAAGTTGTTGGATGACGCAAGAAGTAAAGATATTTAAGTCGGACCTTATCAGTCCCATCCCACCCAGGTAACTGCTTTCACTATTTTGCAGACGGACTTATGTCGTGGCCAGTCCTGCTTTTGGTAATTGGTGCTGTAAAATGCCGAACAGCTTAGCAATTGCAGTTAATCCAATACAAAACGGGGTTACTTGCCTGCAGTATCTGTATATGGGCCTCGGTCCTTAGCAATGCATACAGAAGTCGGAATGCGCAACCTTGACTTACCGAATGAGCTTGCATTTCCCACATTTTGACATCGCCTTGCCCGCCGAGGTCTCGTCATGGCAGAGCCCACAGCTGCTTGCCAATGGATACTCTATGCCAGGTGGCTTGGCGATTGGAGGTGGGGTCACGGAGGGTTGGCCTGTCGTTTGCTCCATCAGACGTTGCAAGGCATTGAGTTGATCCAGGCAAGGTCCCGGTCCTGCGTCGCAGACATGGTGGATCTAGATTTATCAATAAGTCAATCCTCGTTGTGTGATGTGGAGGCGACTGCGATCATGCACACACTCACATAAACGACCAGTCGTGGTGGGGTTAGATGCATCCAAGAGGCGACATTAAACACGGTTTCGCGTGAGGGTTTGTCTTACCCATGAGAATAACGTATTATACTCAGAACGTCCGAAGTATTGGACACGCATGGTACTGGGTGAATGAAACGTACCACAGAACTCGCATGTCCAGTCGCGACTGTGCTTGATATCCTTTCCCAGCTTCAATAGAATAGCTTGCGCCTCCCTTTGCCTTTGATTGACATTGGATGTCACTGAGATCTTCGGCCTGAGGTATACCTCGACGCGTTTGCCATCACTGGCCCCCAGATGTCAGACCTACTTCAAGTGCCTAAAGGACAGAAGGGCACTCACTATCCATATCCATGCATCTCTAGTAAGAACTCATCACTTCCACAGGTAGCAACGTTGTTTTTGGTGGAGGCGCTCATGGTCTTCGCCAGCGGCAAATGAATGTCAACACTGCGTAGACATGACAGCGACAAATGGGAAGCTTACATTTGCTGAAAAGTCAGACGGGGCACGATTTTACGAAGAGCAGGATGTAGTCGATGAAAAAGATCAAACGGTTGGGGAGAAGAGGCTTCTAAAAAGACAGAGGGCAGAAGACAAGGCAAGACATTTTCTTCCCACTGCTCAAATACCGGTCCGGCGATACATATCTTTCCTACATTAAATTTGCAATTTGAGTCGTGATTACGCCCAGAATCAGAGCATTTGCTCTGGCGTATCGATTTTGCCCCATTGAACGCTTTGAATGGTCTTGCACCACTCCTAGAATAAGACGGCAAAGTCATAAGGTCGGACGCCTATCCGGAATACGTATATACTGACTTTGTGTCGTTGGTAGTCGTTCTTTTGACATTCCGCGCTTAGCGGTGGCGAACACGTACGTACGAGTTAGGTCCTATTTCTTGAGGGATACGGGTTCTAAGAATAGGGCTTACCCACAGTACCTGTATAGGGCCAAGAGGTACATCCATGTGAAGACTGAAGGCGCGTATGATTCACGATCAGCGTGACGAACCTCGTTAAGTGACAGCGACTGCATTGAGACAGCTCCATTCCTGAAGTCTTGTCATCGTGACATCCCGCACAAGTGGTCGACATAGGTTCGAGTGGTTGACCAGGACCGGCACGACGTCGTTGAGGAACAAATGGGTGGCCTAGAGCCTCCGATCTCTCTTTATTCATTTCATCGAAGGAATCCAGACAGGGACCATATCCCGCATCGCAGAGAAAGTGCACCTATTCACAACACCCTGGCACGTTAGCTAAGAGTTTATAGATGTTTCGAATGGACGCACAAATACGATAATCATTGGAGGCTTTAGATGCATGTAGGAAGCTACACTAAAGAGATGTTCCCGAGCGATTTTCCCTGAGTTCAAAGGAGACAGCGGAGGCGTAAATTTCTCATCCGAAATTGTATAGATAAGCGTAAATGTATATGTATACGCACCGCATCCCTCACAGTTCCAATTTCGACAGTGTTTGACATCGTTAGAGAGCCTTGGGAGCGACTCGATGGCTCTGCGAGCACCCTTCCGCTGGAGGTCCTTGGTTAGCGGAATTTTAGGCCTAAGCTTGATTTGAGCCTTTTGGTTCTCCCTAGTTATGCGATTTAGACTCAGTTCGATCCCCGGGATCTGAAGTAGAAGACGAAAGCTTACCAACCGTAGCACCACAGTTCGAGATTGTAGTTCATCATCGGCCCAGCCGTGTTTGTCATCCTAACTGCAGACCGTCAGAATGAAGACCTATCTTCTTATATGTGCCCATTCACCTTTCAATAGATCACAAGTGTGAGTCGCGACGTTTAAGTTAGTTCCGTCAGTCAGGAAGGTTAGAGGGTCTGCTGAGGTGAGTGCCTGAGCGGCGACTTATGTCCAACTTCCCAACACCAACCATCGAAATGTTTCCTCTTCGTGGCATCTTCTTAAGCATGCTGGCCAATAGCACTATCGCTCTCAGAGTTAGTCGTCAGCTGTCATACCAACAGTGGCAGGTTCCCCCTTTCCGAGTCGCATCGATCGTTGGATTGCTGTAATCGGTTCGGTTCGTTTCATGGCTATCGTCGCGCGATACTCTAAGGCGTGAAACCAAGAGCCAATGTTACCGGCCTGATCTCCTTCTGTGTCGAACTGAGTGCTTGACTCGCCTTTTGTGGCGACAAGACCTCGGTCCATTATTCCTGGACATGGTGTTTGTGGCCGGTAGTGACTATGGTTGCACGATGCATACACTCAAATTGGCCTAGTATTGCACCATAAATACGCTTCTGATAACACTCTGATCCGCCTGACTGTAGCGCATCGAACCTCAAAGATGTAGAATCTTACGCCGCGCCTACGAGGATTACGCTCAGGCAATCATGGTTGTCGCGACTGTCGGTGCCTCGAATTCTGTCAAGACCCACCTCAAATAACCCATAGGGTGGGAGTTTTCTAGATGTCGTGGGCTTACCCCCACGGCTAATGACCTTGTGAAAGCCCTATTGCCGGCCTTCATAAGCCGCCTTGGTCGTGCCACAAAACGATTAGGCCTGAGGAGAAGAGCCAAAGCCTCTACTGAAACTTGACATCGATCGTCGGAACTCCGAAATACACTGGGCTCGACACAACCGCTCAAGCTCCACTGGTCCACGGATTCTGAACAGCCTTGAAAAGAGCACTTGGACGTTCTGGAGGTCATAATTGTTCCCTTACCATCACTATCAATATTTCTACTAGACGATCAATCGTCTAGAACCCAGCAGTCTCTCTACATATCGTGTTTATCGAAAGAGGCTCACACAATAATGGATTTGCCGAAGCCTAGCTTCGTGAACGCCCTGATGATGTATTATTATGGAACCGTATGGACTGTATGGGCAAGCCTCTAAACCCGAATCTTCGGAACTACATGGCCTTCAATACGTTCGGAAGCTGCAGGACAATCCGATCAAAAGCAGTAAGCATATCTTCTACTTGTCCCAAAAGTGCATTGCTAGCCCAATGGTACCTATGTGGACTTCATTGGTACCGATATCAGAATCTGGTTCCGTTCCGGGCCGGTGGCGACCGTTGGATCATAGGAAGGCTTACCAACCGATTAAATTCCCATTATTTTGCAGAAGTGATAAGGAACTCCGACCGAACTGGCGTTGGAAACAGACGCGATTGTCATGGCCAAAGGCACCCTCGTTCAGGCCGTTCGGATTGCCAGCCACAATGGCTCATTTCTGGATTCCGGGGCCGTCAGTCCCATTGTACCGGATGCTATACAACACTGCCAGGATGCTTGTCGAAATAAGAAAACCTTGCTGAGACCTCAAGATAACCATGGCAAGCCTTATCTCGGCAGACCTTCTAGACGCTTTGAGGCGGACTTGAAGGTAGGAAAGTCTACTCATAAAGTGACCGCGACGGGAAGGTGGGAAACTCCGCGAAGCTCAGTTGTCGGAGTGCACTGATCATCGATGGAATTTATGATGCCTTGATCAGAGTCCCGGTACGTCAACGCAAACATGAAATGGCCTGACCTGCTCAATTTGCTTAGGCGTAAAGCGACAGTACTCCTCTTCCCTCCTGATTCCAGACCTTTTCGGTGTGTTCTGCGTCCGATTACCGAACAATATGGTCTAGGCATCGAGAGACCCTGAGAGGCCGAGCCGGTCGAGCGATACATCTCTCGGGTAACTTGATCCCTCGCTGAGGTTAGATGACCGCATCTAAAATCTCCTATGCTTATGCTATACACTATACGAATCGCTATCGACATTAGCATCATGTGGACAACCTTCTTTCCACTGCTCGCAGCATCATCCCAGGCTGTTTCATTTCACGGTTCCCTCGATCAGGACTATCCCATTTCCACAACCTGGCGGCCGGGGCGCGACAACCTCTGAAGATCCGAAATTGCGACGCTGGCAACCACGAGACACTTGCCAAACTACGACAAGTACTGGTCGCTGGATGGGCGCGCTGCATAAGATGACGTCTCCGAGCACACACACAGACAGCACGCACAGCAAACATCACGATAAAAGTAGAACCATTGATAACTAATTAGTATTTATTGATATGAGTAACAATAGAGTCGACGCTTGCTTGCTGTGCTGAAAACTCGCTCACACGCGGCAAGCAAAGGTGTGGTCAGGTTGTCAGCATCGAATTCGACCTAATGCAAGGCTCCTCAACATCTAAGATGCTGCCTTATATGTCAGGACAATCAGCGTTCTGGCCTTGCAAGCAAAGGAAAGATTAACTTTATCTGGTCACTTTCCCATGTGTCCTGGATTTGGATTTGGACGCGAGTTACCGAGCACGGTCCGATTGCGGAATCGTCGGCAGCGCTCTCCAACGATTGCCAGCTGATCGCCTCCAGCCTCGGACAACTCTTGCCATTGCCATGGATCGGCCAGTGGGACTCGGAAGGCGAGTGAAGCAGGAACAGAGATCAGGAAGCGCCTGAATACGACCCCACGACTCGTGTTGCCTCGTGTCACACGGAAAATTCGCTCAGGTCTCTTACGGCTCACACCACACATGAGGCGTGAACCTTGATGACTATACCAGCACCTTCGCCTTCCCGTAGGGGCCCAAAGCATGGCCCAGTTGACGGGGTCTCACTAACCTCGTTGGCGAGGTCAAAGTTCAAGTAGGAACGTGCGCCGCCCCACATCCCGCGAAATCTCGAACTACATAATATACACACTGGCACTGTGGATCTGACGACCTTTCTCTCCCCCCTACATACTTGTGCGCTCCATACCTTCATATCCGGGGGATCAGCTATCACATTTTACTTATCAAATATTGTCTCCAAGCAACTAGACACATTATCATTGTAACTCATCACATCGAAAACCAGTACTTCGGCAAACCCATCCGATAATCACACCCCACTCAAATCTATCGTGAAACCTCAGGACCACGATATGGCCCGACGTGCTAGCAACGGGATGGACACTCAAACGAAGAAGCACCACCAAGTGCTTGAAGCCAAACAAGCGGGGACCTCGTCCGCCTTTGTCAAGCCCGTCACAAAACCCGTCAGGGCACCAGCCGTACCACCGCCGCCTCCAAGTACCAACTCGCAGTTAGAAAGTTGGACAACTGTGTCTCTGCCAAAATCCATTCTTCGAGGTACGGGCCAGTCCCAATTCACACCACTCCCACCACCGCCACCTACCCCCGTTTCGTCTCAACCTCAGGTTTTCACCAAACCCACACTGCGGAGAAGGAGGAGGACTTCGGACGAGGTGCATCCTGCATCAACCTCCCGGACATCCCTGCAACGGAGACCTTCATCACCTCCGCCAATACCCACCGCGATTCGCAGTTTGGTCCCCGAACCGGCGCCACCTCCCGTTGGTTCCACCGGCCGGCTCTCTTCCAAACAGATATCCAACTCCTCTAGGGATCGTCCGCCTCCTTTGACTCGCGTGCGTCGGATATCTACGCCCTACCCACATCCGCACGCCCCAGGTAGCTCCAGGCAACCTACCGTCCGCACACGGAGGAAGATGCCCAAAAAAGGCGATGCATCGACTTCTCAACGTACTACAGACCATCATCCAAAACCTTCGTACCGGCCGATGTCGATGACTCCACCAGTATCTGTAGCTCAAGTGCAGGCAATTGCTCGTCGGCCGTCTCCTGTCCCGCCCAGCTCTTCAAAATCCGACAGCATGTCAAGCTCGGACAGCTACGTGTCTCTAATAGATGATCAGCCCGTGGAGACCCGTGCGTTATCTCGCTGTCCTCGCGTTTTACCTCGTTCCGTTACACGTAGTTTAATTTTATTTAAATTATTAGAATCGACCGGGCTCGAATCACACCCCTCGGATTTCATCGCTCTTGCCCCTCACATGTCCTCATCTAAGACGCCCTCCACTCAAGCTCGGCCTGTCTCGCCGGTAAATGGTGTCCCTCAAATCTTCAACCGACATATCGTATCATTACCTGCAATGACCTATCCTTCTATGAGAGGCCTAGGACCTAAGGCCCTCCCACCAACAACTAATGGTGCGAAGACCGAAACTGTCGAAGACCCGAACGGGGAAGAATACGCTTCAGACCACCCATACGACCTGCAGATATCTTCCCTGCTCATGCCAGAAGAGCTCGACCGTGTTCGTCAGTGGGCGTACCATGTGGACGTATGTGTGAAGCAGACATTGGAAGAGGGGAGTACGCCATCTGTGGAGGAGGATGAAATCGTACAGGAAGCCTGGGACTGGGAAAAGCCTGCTAAAGTTGATATAGTTGCGCTACTTCCAGGGAGGCTACACCTATCTCCCGCAACAGCCTCATCACAAGACTCGCCAATAGCCACTCGGAGCTTCAGGCATATCTATGACCCATTCTCACCTCGGACACAACCCTTCCCACCCTCGGTGTTCAAGGCGTTTCCCGTCCCACCATCCGTCTTTGAGAGGACCTTCCCTCAGACAGCGTACACGCACACTACGATCCCCTCACCTCTCCCAACTTCAAAACAGCCTGCACCAGGGGTGGAAGATAATCAGGTCAATCTCGAGTCAGAGCGGGAAGGAGACGCGCAGAGCAGGCCCCAGACGGCGATCCCGTTGGTTACAGATGGCGAGACAAGTGATCCTATGGCATTGACTGCCCTAGTATCACCTTCGCCATTCTCGCCGCTCCCATCACCATTCCGCTATACCACTCCAGCTGCAACGCCAGCATTGCGGTCGCAGCGACTCCTCGCACCTAGTCGACTTAATCCTCTAGCACCTTTGGCACCCACCCCATTTCCCGAACAGTCTCTTACTTCCCCTGTGAGCCCCAGGCCGCATTCTCCGGAAACACCAGGTCGGCTACCGCACACGTCAACAGAACGAGAGATGTCAGGTCATCCTGTTTTCCAAAGGCGGAAGAGTAATCTCAAAAACATGTCTAGGAGCTCGGATGGCTCTGAGGGTAGCGGTAGTGGAACTAGAGGCCGGAGCCCGACGAGGAGGAGCTGGAAGGCATCATCTGAACGGCACTCAAAGGCTAAGGCCCCTACTGCTCCTACGGTCGTCGTCCAGGCCTACCTCCAGTCCCTCACCCCTGAGGCGATTCGCCCGGACAGTACGACGACCTTCAACATGAGTGTTGGCTCTATTGTGAGACCGAGGACATCATCACGGTCACGGTCGCGGTCAAGGTCGAGGTCTAGCTCTCCCTATTCTGCGCATGTTACCCCTCATCAAGAGGAGGAGGAAGTCGCCCCCAGGACTGGAATGCAGAGCCAAGCATCTGTCATGACTACCGACCTCTTCTTCAACCCTACTCCCCGTCAGGAACCTACGTCAGATGAAGTTCGTTTAAACTCACACCCTGAAACCCCAGACATGATCACCCCGCAGTCACCATCGGTTGCAGGGACGGTGGTGCCCTTCGACCATCTCACTCCAGCCCCATCCCAACGGAGGGTGAGCGAGTCTGTTCTGCCAGCTTCGCGAGACCAGGCACCTGCAGAGTCTATCCTGCGCCGGAGGAAGAGCCATCCGGCACCTCGGTCTGTAGTATCCTTACCATCCACTCGACGGTCAAGTTCGAATGATCGCAAGGCTATTCCGGTCGCTGAACGGGAGCTGGAGGAAGACCCTTATCCCCTACCGCCGAACGTGGAGGGGTCGCCTCGCTCACCTGCTCCGACCAGACCTGCTCCGGCACGCTTCAACAGTGCTCCTCCACTGTCGACACCCGCGACAATGACATCCTCTCTCGCCTTCCTAAAACTCATCACGCTCCTTACTCAATTTACGTCCGACCTTTCAACAGGCAGGCAGGGGGTGCCACGGTGGAAGAATGACTGTGCTGAGGTTTACGAAGAGATTGAGCAGGCATACAACGCGTTCAGGGAGAATGTCGAAAAGTCGAGGCCGAAGTTCAGACCATGGCTGAGGGGCGAGATCAGTGAGGCGGACGAACTTACGCTGGAGGAGAGCCCTGAGGGGAGGAAGGAAGGGGGACGTACTGTCCTGTATCTGGAGGATGTCTGGGACCGGCTTTATGGGTGAGTGAGAATATAGTCGAGCAATCGTGGTGACAGCACTGACATGGCTCACTTGTAGTTCGAGTACCTCGAAACAGACATCATCTGCCTCTGCCGTTCAGGAAGAGATGATTCGGATCGTGGTCGCTACTTGGGACGAGCATATCTCTTCGTGTCTCCATTCCGTACGGGACACTCTGGACGATCTAGTAAGAACACTGGTCGACACCCACTTTGGATGCGCAGGTGACGGCGAAGAGCTGAGGCGCATCGTACAGTACATATATCTCGTTTTATCCATCATGACAACGTGTTGACCCCCGTTGTTTATCCTTAGATCCATCGCGAATACAGAACTTGCCGGATCCCTAAACCTCGTTGAGGGCAAACTCTCAGACCTCTACACAATGGAGGCAAGCTCCGTCTTCTCCATCAAGGCACGAAGCTTACATAGTACCAACGCCGGCCTCGCAAAGTACAAAAACCTTCGACAACGTGCACAACTGGCCACATTGGACCAGAACGTTGGCAACGAAAGCCCTGTGCCAATTCTAGCCAATCAATTTCGCGCCGCTTCTATGTCACCGATTAAGAAAATTTCGCACATGTACTCTTTGTCTCGGGGCCGAGGTACCAACACGACCACCCTTCTATCTTCAAGTGGGGGCCACACAGGATCTTCATCACATGGCAAACACGGCTCCTTTTCGTCGACACTGGCTACTTCATTGCTCCCGGAGTTTCAAGCACCGGACGAAGATACGGCCGCGTTCACGCGCCTTCGTCGCTACTCCTTGGTTGGCGGAGAGTCTCCCGAATACGAACACAAGGTCAACCTTGCACTGACGACCCTTGCAAATCTTGGGTTCACGGATATCACTTCGCCAGAGAAGCTATATTCCAAACTGGCGGACGCTGAAGCGCCGGAGTCCGTTGATGGGGTTCTAGAGGTAATGGCTAATGTCGATTCTTATCTAGATGGTGAGCATTCATTCTGCAACCTTTGTAAGGCTCATTCTGATGAGTGGTTCGCGTCCGCGTAGTTGCTTCCACTCGTTTTGTAGATTATGCCGCTATGCACCTCGAACACCACCTAGTCAACGCGGTTGGCGAGAAGATCAATGCCGCCGTCCTATCGACTTTGGATCTCGCTTCTGAGGGCATCAAAGAGCAGTGTGTTCGCTGGATGTCGTGAATTTGTTCTTCGACAAATAGGGTTCCAAGAACACGCTCGATTATGCAAACAGTCATGCCATTCATTTAGACCAAGATTAGGAATACCATAACTTCTTTGAATGTGTCACGCAGCTGAGCGGGCTTTGCCGCATTAGTGAAGCTTCTCATCTCTTTACGCCTCCACCGACACCATCGCCGATGCTCACTCCTCCTGATCCGAATACCGACTGCGTCTTCTCCCCGTCCGCTCTGTTCAATTCGCTATTCTCGTTCGTTCTCCTTGCCTTCTCGAGGACGAAGAACGTAAAGATCACAAGCTCCTTGATCTCCATCGCCCTCGACGTCAGGAACAACATTGCGGGGAACGGCGTGGCAGGTTCCGTGGAGCGGTCGTACCGAGTCCTTTGGAATTGGGCGATTGGGACTTTGGGATTGAAGTTGTCTTCTGCCCGCAACTGCCATTGTGTCAGTCGGTGAGAAAACACCACCTGGGACACCACGCCGCTGGGGTAAATTCTCACCTCGAGCTGGAGACCCGCTCCCAAGCCTTTCCATGTATACTTCCTTCCTTGATCGTCTTTAAATCTGACAGCACTGATAGGAGAAATGTATTCATTCAGACGGAAGACCGAGTCCCCAGGGCCGAAGCCGAAATCGGAAGGGTAAATCCAACGAACTAAGACATTGGCCCCGCGCTTGTGAAGAAGCTACTCTTGCGGATCATCTTCGCTCCCTTGAATGATATTTGATCCGGCCAGAAATCATGCCACTCGATGCATCCAAAGGTTTCTCCGTCGCTGCCATCCGCGTTCAGATGTCGCATGCAAGTCATCGGGCGTTTCCTGTTGAAGTCGACATGGACGTCATAAGTGGCTCTTCGGGTAGAATCATCATAAAGTTGTGTCTTGGAAGGGTTGTCGTTGCTGAGCGTATATACAGTTACGGTGCTTCTCTGGGTGGGATGAGAGGGTAGGAGGGTCGCGAGGCTTTCGAGGTCTGTGGGTTGAGAGCTTAACCTGCTGGTGATGTTGGCGAACGTGTCGGTGATCGATGCTGAAGGAGTAGCCATGCTCCAGCTGATAGGAACCAGATGAGCGCTATATACAATGTATTGACACAGCCTCTGTCAAGTGTGGACTGTTATTCGCTGCGATCGCAAATCGTCGCTGATGAGAGAAATGTGACACGTGCGCTAGTTGTTTCAAATGATTGTACAGATCAAATTCTATATTTTGGCATCAAACACGAGGCATACGCCGTCATCTCCAGCGCTTATTATATAGACATATTCCTCAAACGCGCCGACGGTGGCGCCCAGCACAGGACCTTTGTGGCCAGTGTGTTCCCGCAGAAGTTCGCCCGATCGGGTATCCCAGGTCTTGAGTGTCTTGTCTGCGGAGGAAGTGGTAATATGATGCCCACTCCCTGTTGACACTGGCGATGCTCGGATCGAAGTGATCGCATCCTGAGATGTGAGAAGGAAAGTCAGTGCCGCCCAGTTACCCTAAGCAACCAAGAAAAGTACCCGCCTCGTGCGTCACAGTGGCTCTCAACTTCATGGATGTCATATCCCATATGCAGATCTTCCCATCTGTAGCACCAGTTGCCACGATTTCCTGTGCCGCCGCAGCAATGTTGCTCCAACTCACAAACTCTATTGCCTCAACGCTCTGCCCTTGCTCGTGCCCCTCCAGCACTGCAACCACTTCTCCTTTGGCCAAGTTCACCACTCGGAGTTCACCACTGGCTCCGCCGACGACTGCAACCGTCGACGTGGAGTTTGAGGCGACAGAGGTTATACCCTCGGGTAAGTTGAACCTCGAGGAGTGCGCGTTCATCTTCCACACTGGGGTCGTGGATCTTGGATCCCAGAAAATGAGTGTCCCTGCAACGTCCCCCGTTATGATGCGTCTGCCTAAATGGAAAGCGGAGTCAGAGAACGCTTTCTGTGATCTCGTTGTTAGACGAAGTGTGGGTTCGCGGCTTGCCATCAGCAGTGAAAGCGCCGCACTCCACGGGACCCTCGTGTCCTGCAAAAACTTGCATGGTATTCCCTGACGGGACTAAATAGATGAAGGGGTCTGATCGTCAGGGCGTGGTCATAAATAGCTGCGTTAAGACGGCCTTACGCTGCCACAACCATACAGTGGCATCATTAGATCCCGAAAGCAGCACATTCCCCTTTGGGTGCCACTTTAGCCACTAGAAGTTTAAACCAGGGATCGTATTTAATTAACGCAGGGCGAGTCCGTGAGGTTGGGGCGGCATACCTTGACCTCGTCTGGTCCTTGCAGCTCCGTCACGAACTCCCAGTTTTTCCAATCCGTCTTCCCCACACGCCTCCAGATCCTCACTCGACCATCCATGCCCCCAGTTGCAATCATCTCCCCGTCAAAGCTCCATTCGACGGCACTGACGCTGTCCGTGTGGCCAGTAAGCTTGACGACCAGTTCGCCGTGCATCACGTTCCATATGTATCCAACATCATCCTCGCCTCCTGATGCAGCAAGCGGTTCTGATGGATGTGCTGCGACAGCAAACACGGATGCTGCGTGGCCATCAAAGTGTTGTATGGAATTATCCTCGACTTGAGCATCATCTTCGATCGCCCCCCCTCCTCCCTCGTCATCGTCGTCCTCGTCCATTGGTGCATCGCCATCGACTTGAATCTCCTCGAGGACATCGTTCGGGTCAAGGAAGACTTCCTCGTCTCCTAGTTCATCTTCTTCAACGCCATTCCAGTCTTCAGGATGGTTAGATGGGGCGGCCATGAATAGATCGATAGAGATTGCGGTGGCTAATTAATGTTGGGGGTGTGTAGTATGTTGTCTGCACAGGCTTATGAGCATGGGTATAAATAATAGCATAGTATTTCCGACGCGGTGGAGGTGGAACACACCAGAATATGACTGACAAACGAGCTGTGCGACGGGTTACGCGGGCTTGAAGGAAAACGCTGACTGATGCTGTGGTTGACAGTGTTTGGCTGTCGAGCGTGAGTTGCACCCTGTATAAGATATACGTGTCCGCAAAAGTGGAAACCGTCCAAATTCTTCACCCTCACCACTACTTCATCATGCTCGCAAAATACTTTGGGCTACTCGCCACTCTTCTCCCTTTCGCTCTTGCTTCCAATGTCGTCGAGCTAGATAGCAGTAATTTTGCTGACGTCATTGGCAAAGGAAAACCTGCTCTCGTCGAATTCTGTTAGTCCTTCTTTCTTCTCTTATACAACGTGAAGTAGTTCTCAAAGTGGTATTGTCACAGATGCCCCCTGGTGTGGTCATTGTAAGGTACGTTCGGATCGAAACGTATGTTTCGACACCCACTCATTGCCGTTTGTCGCATCATCAGAACTTGGCGCCGACCTACGAGAAACTGGCGGACCACTTCGCTGGGGTAGGTTCAGCATCAGCTTTGATTATCGGAAACCGTTTAATCGGTTATTATATATAGTCACCAGTTATCATCGCTAAAGTCGACGCTGATGGGCCTGGCAGGGAGGTTGGGTCCAAGCATGGCGTGACTGGGTTCCCTAGTAAGCTCATTTCTCGTTCAATCGCTTCGTTCATATACTAATAAATGTAAATTTCTTGTAAGCTTTGAAGTGGTTTGGCCCGAACTCTGCAGAGGAGAGCGAGTCTTATGAAGGTGGACGTGGCCTTGATGATTTCATTGAAGTGTAAGTGTTCCAATGATCACAAGAGTGATTTGACTTCAGTAAGACTGACTCTGGATAACTAGCATTTCCGCCAAGATCGGAGCCAAGGTCACAAAGAAAGTGGTTGAACAGGCAACGGAGATTGTTTTCGTCGATAACTTCAATGAAATCGTCATGGTAAGACTTGCTTCCCGATGCATTCTAGAGAAGCAGCGTCATTGATAATTTGATCATTCAGGACGAGGACAAGGACGTCTTGGTCTGTGAGTTATCCCAAACTAAGCCTTTACCACCAAAATGCTAAGACGGAGCATGACCTTTCGAATAGCGTTCACTGCCCCTTGGTGCGGACACTGCAAGAGTCTGAAGCCCGTTTTCGAAAAGGTCGCCCAAGCATTCAAGCCCGAGTCAAACTGCGTCCTCGCCAACTTTGACGCCGACGCCGCCCCCAACAGGCCGATTGCGTCCCAATACGATATCAAATCATACCCCACCTTGAAATTCTTCCCTAAAGGATCCAAGAACAAGGTCCCCGAGGACTACACTGGTGGCAGAGGAGAGGAGGATCTTATTCACTTCATGAACTTGAAGTGTGGTACCCATCGCGCTGTTGGTGGAGGGTTGAATGACTTTGTGAGTTTCCCGCCCCTCCTTCGTGCATGGCAGCGCGTCGTTGGTTGTGAGGGGGCATAGCTGACAAGATGTTTTCTTAAAAGGCTGGACGTGTTGCGACCCTTGACACTTTCGCTGCCCAACTTTTCTCCGCACTTCCGACCTCCCGTGCTCAGATCTACGAGGAGGCCACCGCTGCTGCCAAAGCCGTTGGTGCAACTGGTGCCTACTACCTCAAGGTTATGCAAAAGATTGTCGACGGCTCTGAGGACTGGGTCGAAAAAGAGTCGAAGCGGTACGTGGCTTGCCCTAAGCTAGCATTGTTTCGTCGTTGCTCACGTCGTCTCACCCTATTTTCACCTATCTAGCCTCACATCTATCCTTGCAAAGCGTACGATGACTCCGGCCAAGATGGATGAGATCAAGACAAAGTTGAACGTCCTCGCTGCATTTGTCAGGAACAAGGCGGAGGACGTTGTTAACGCCATTAGAGAGGAATTGTGATCTGTGAATGGCTCGATTGTCTTCTAGACCTCTATGTACCTACAGAATATATCTCTCAGAGAGGGGAAGCTATGGTGCCGTGCATGCTGCGATAATCTGCGAAGAGCTTTCCCTGTTCATTTTATATTCAGTATCACTGGAGCGCAAAAGGTGCTCTGGACATATGCTGAAACTTCCTCGGCGTAGGACTTAGGGCTGAGAGACACTAGCTACTACTGACTGCTACTGACTACTGGATGACAGAGAACATTTACAATTTTGCAGTCGGCGGTCGGCCATTAGACGGAGATTGTGGATCGTCAACACCAGTTTGAGCAACGCATATTGGAGAGTTGCATTAGTTTCTCTAAATCACGCAAGTCGTGATTAATATCGACATTTGCATGTTGCAACCCATATGTTAATAACGTCCGACAAAGACCAGCCGGTGATGCATGGGCCATGCCGGACATGTTAAGGACGGTACAGAAGAGCTTCAAATTCATGGTGGTGATTGCACTCTGGCGGGATTGGGAAATCAGATAAAGCAGCTGACGACTCAGGTCCAAAGATCTGTGCTCGGCACAAGCAGGGGATTCAGTGCCATCCCCAAATTCATCGGCCACTGCACTAAACTCGAAGCATCAACTGTTAAGGATATGCTCAAGCAGAACATGACATGCCCCGAATGCTGTGATTGAGTCTATCCCATGGCAAGATGAACTCGCCATAAGCCATGAACGATTGCTCATTGGAATATGTCATTTGGCATGTTTATTTAAGTGTTGGTATAAAGCCAATACTCGTGGTGGAGTTGCGATGCTTGCACAAGGGGTACTAGATTCGGATTGCATCGACGGTGTCAAAGAAAGCACAAAAAAAAGGGACTGGAGCGGCGGTGCGGTGGAGTGCGGTGGAGGTGATTGGACCAATCATGGGTTCTGAGCTTCCACTGGGTGATGGTCTAAAGGACTTCAAGAATTTTAAATTTACTAGGAGTTTTGTCCAAGTGAATTTCAGGGCTAACTGCCAACAAAAAAACCTACTGCCAAGGTAGTAGGTTTATCCCATCCTCTTTCGAGGTATCGGGAATTTCTCATCCTGAGATGAGAAAGGGTAGGGGTTCGATTTGGGGTTGAACCTCCGACCTCCCTTTATCCAAGGGTATCCTTCGGATAATAGGGTCCAACAGTGCAGTAGCCGCTAGGCCATTCCACACCGGTACGTGTCGAGGTATTTTATGCTTTATAACCCGCAAATTTCTAAAATATTACTACCCTCCAGAGCTGCCACCACTTCATCAAACTCCCATATAGTCATTAGAAGACATTATCTACTCTATACAGCCTCCGGATGCAGCCCATCACCCTGATGTTGCAAAAAGTAGACTATTGTTGGTGTTTGTTGTTCACGTTTTTCGCTAGGTCGCACCGGGAATGATCCTTCACTAGGAACTCGCCTCCTCCATGAAGCACTCTAAATCTTGTCATGCAACAAACGAAAACGTCCTCTGTTACCCTTTGTACATGAATGAGGTCCCGTGTAAATAGCCAGCTTGGCATCGCAAGATGAAGGACTGGGCTCAACAAATACTTTCCCTAAATTCTTCCTTCACTCCCCCTCATCTTCTCATCCTGTCTTTCTATCCCATCCCATCCCAGTCTATCTAGTCAACTGATCACATGCTCAGGTAGTTTTGGGATGCCTAATGTGGACGGCACCGACTACATATACTCACTTAAAGCCCCCAGTGCCTCGACATCGCCTTCACCTATACATTAGTCTATAAATAATCTTCGATAGAATAGGTACCCGCCAATATTGGTGTGAGATATGGCGGGCAAGTCAAACTGTAAAGAAACATAACAGAATAGAAGCATCAACGGCTTAAAGATGTAACTCTGAGAGTACCACACAGAAAAGAAAGGCCTTGGAAAAAGCAAAAGACATAACCGATCCGAAATATCAATAAGAAAGAGGAATATCAAAACATATGGGCTCGTCGGGAACTGGACGCCAATGCCCTGACTTGGTTGGTGCCATTGAGGTGTTCCTACATTAATGTAAGTCTCCCATATGTTGGTAGGACGACCGAAACGCTTGTCCGGTTTCTAGTGACAGACCGTAGGCAACACGATCATACGCGCCACTCACCGCATCTTGTCAAGTCAAATCTCGCAGATCTTCATGTGCCTTTAGATAGCACAGGTATATGATATTACTGGATGAGCTACGAGAAATCTTATAAATGCGACATTTGGTGTAGCTCAAATCGCACTAATGGCTCTTTCACCCCATTAACCATACTATAATACTGCGCATCGGGCCACATGATGAGGCGGCACGATTTATTGATGATTAATTCGTCTGCATCCAACATGACAAGCATTTCACGGGTGGCATCGGCCTCTCAGTGTCTGGACGAGTCGTATAATGGTTCGCACTCTACAATTAGGTAATACATATGGTCGAGTCCAATTCAAAAAATCGACCGTCTGATGTACAGAGCGGCTCAGGGTCCCAGCTATGGACCCGGCCTCTAGGAGGGCACTACGAGGCTGACGACAAAGGCCAGGCACTACAGTGATCACTGATCCATGCCACACCTTTCTAGTTGCTAGGAAGCATACCGCAGAGCTAGTAGTATCGCAATGTATATCGGCAGTGAGCTCCTTGAGAGGATAAGTAATCCGCTGCTTTCCCGGAGGGTGCAGTCACCACAGTGGACGGCCAGCTTACATCTTGGTACAGTTTGAAAGAGTCTCCGCGGAAATTGTCGTGGGCTACAGTCTTTAGATACCAGAAAACCATGATACTCTGTCGTCCAAACATTCAAAGTTGGCGGATGCATCTTCACCCTAGCGATGAAAGCGCCATAATTTCGGGTATGGAATACTCATGATATTGGATCTAGACGAGCTGATCGTAAACATATCGTACCTTACCATGTGGCCCAACGTGCAGTATTAGGGTGTATGTTGGGTGTGATTAATGGGGCGAAAGAGCCATGAGTACGGTGTGACCGGATTTCGCGTTTATAAAGTTACGCGTAATTCATCTTGCGATATGATATATCTGTGCTACCTATGATTACATGAAGATCTGCGAGAGTTGAACCGACAAGGTGCTGTGAGTGACGCGTATGATCGTGTTCCCTGTGAGGCTGTCAACCACTGGTTCAGCAGAAACCGTCCTAGCGTTTCGGTCGTCCCCGGAGATACCATTTAATAGTCACCAACATATGGGAGACTCACATTAACGTAGGAACACTTCAATGGACTAACCAAGTCAGGGCATTGAAGGGATGCGTCCAGTTCCCGAAGAGCCCATATGTTTTGACATTCCCATTTCTCAACCCCATCTCAGTTCAAGTATATCTTTTACCTCACCCACTCAAATCTTTTCTTTTCTGTACGCTATTCATTCAGAGTTACACCTTTAAGCCGCCGATGCCTCTATTTTCCCATGTTCTTGCGCGGTTGGACTCGCCGGCTCTATCTTACGCCGATGTTTGCGGATACGTATCATATCGAATAATATTTATGGTCGAGTGTGTGTAGGCACAGTGGCACGACTGCGCGCTAATAGTGGGCTCAATTAGTCATAGATGGAGACCACAGGTACATGAGCATGTATTTCAGTGAATAAGATGGACTGGGACGGAGCCGTATAGGCCAATAGGTTACAATTATCAATAAGAGGTAGGCAGCGAATGGAAGAATGGAAGAATTGAGAGATTGAGGCGCTCTTTTTGGTTCTGGCGTCATTCCTCTAGCATGCTCGCTAGGCGACTGCTTGCTCATCCTCCAATGACCCTAAGCCGGAAGTAGGACGAGCTGTATCCGAGCCATCTTACTTACCTCCAAATTGAACACGTTATCGGTGCCGTGACACAAAGCAGCTGTCGGACAACCTCCCGTGTTGCCTAACACACTCGAGCTCTTGCACATCAGCCAACGTCCGATTTGGAGGAGTACCGATTACGGAGGGTTCTAAATCTTATCACCCAGCAAACGAAATCATCCTCTACTTCAACCCCTCTGACTCAGAACGAGGTGTTGAATGAAGCGTGTGTAAATGGCCTGGTCGACGCCACGAGAGATAGAGACTTGGCAAGTGCTTTCCTTGACGTGTTCCCTTCGCTTGCCCTCGTCTTCCATCAATGTTCGTAACTTATAATCCATTCTACCCAATCCTAGTTTATCATGCCAGCGGAGTCTATCCTCAAGTACACTCCACCTGTTTTAGGATAGCATACTTACTATATTGAAGCCCCTGCTCCTCTATTCCACCAGCGCCGCCTTCACCTATATACCAAACCGGAGAAGATCTTCCATAAAATAGGCCGTTTCCTAATATCGTTGTAAGATAGAGCCGGCGAGTCCAACCACACAAGAACATGGCAAAAATACAGTCATTGGCGACTTAAAGATGTAACTCTGAATAGCGTACAGAAAAGATTTGAGTTGGTGAGGTTAAAGATATACTTGAGCTGAAATAAGATTAAGGAATGGGAATATCAAAACATATAGGCTCTTCGGGAACTGGACGCATCCCTTCAATGCCCTGACTTGGTTGGTGCCATTGAAGTGTTCCTACGTTAATGTGAGTCTCCCATATGTTGATAATTATTAAATGGTATCTCCGGGACGACCGAAACGCTAGGACGGTTTCTGCTGAACCAGTGGTTGACAGCCTCACAGGGACACGATCATACGTGCCACTCACCGCACCTTTTCAAGTCAACTCTCGCAAGTCTTCATGTGATTGTAGGTAGCACAGATATATACAATAATAGGAGGAACTACGAGTAATTTTGTTAAATCGAAATTCTGGGCGACTTATATCGCATCCAGTGCCACAGCTCCTTCGCCCCATGTCATAACTGCGTCGCATTGATGATCAGCCATCCGAATCTAATATGATAAATAATACATGCTTGAAATCACGGCAGTTTCAGCGTGGAGATGCATCAGCCTCCCAGTATTTAGATGAGTCGGGCGTGTCGTACAACGATCTGCAGTCACAAGTAGGCGTTCTTTCCTGGTATGATCAATCTTGGCCCAGAATATCAATCTAAAAAGAGCGGCTCAATTTCTTAGCCATCGACCCGACCTCCAGAAGGTCGACAACAAAACTCGGAAGGGTTGGGCATTACAATGATCGACCAGTGTCACACCTTTTCTGTCATGGAGCATACCGCAGAGCTGGAGGCAACATCACGATTTACATCGGCAATGAGTTCGTATATCACCCGCTGCTTTCCCGGAGGGTACAGTGGACGGCCAGCTCACATTTCAAAAGGGCTGCTGCCAGGCTTCTCATCGGCATCAGTCTTGAAATCCCGGAGAACTCAAGATGCTTTGCCCAAATGCACCGAGACCCAATGAAATACGGTCGATCACTAGCGGATGCCTTTCCAGGGGTTGTATTTGAAAGGGCGTCGTATGTGTCGATGCCATAGTGGCGGCTGCATCCTTACATTGATATACCCAAGCCGAAAGGGCATAGCCGAGGGTAAAGAGTGCTTGGAGCGTAGTCAAGGATTAGGGCGGCGGTCGGTGGGAAATGGGGGGGGGGGTGCAGGAGACCGAAGAGTCGTACAAAGAAGTCCGCCACGAGCCAAGCATCGTGACGCGGATTGTTGTCCTCACTCGTGAATCCGGTCTTGCGGCAAGCAACAAAATAAGACATGCAGGATGAATCCAAGGTGTACTGCACTGAAAGTGGCAAGCAGCACAGAGACAGGGCAACCGAGGACACATGGGTGCTCTTCCACGGGCATGCAACATGGTTATATTTTCTTGCCTAGTCTTTCGAGACGACTCCTCCAGATCGAATCATGTTCAAAAAGTCATCCTTAGCAAGATCCACTTTGGGCGAAACGGTGTCAGCCTGTTCAATTAGATGCGATAGGAATATCTTTACCTTCTGTATGCTTCCGCGATTTGGAATTACCCTCCTTGAAGAAATCATCCGCCTTCGGTGCGGGTAGAGAAGGTTTTCCGGTACCTCGGTGTTTCTTGAGATCTTCTTCGGCCTGTGTTGCTGATGCTTGGGCCTGTTGGATGAGATTGAAGAGCTTGACGACTGGCACCGAACGTGAGTAACAGAGCTAGGGGGCTTTGAATGGTCGAACCTACCACCTCTTTGCGCTACTTTGCGAAGCGCACGCTCGCTCTCGCCTCCCCACCCACCAATGACATCCTTAACTCGACCTCGATCGTCTCGCTCCTTTCGTTCGACCTGTAAGAGACGACGAGCCCGCATTTCAAGTTTATCTTCATTCTTCCTTTTGGAGATCTCTGGAAGTAGAGCGAGCGGTTGTGATGTCTTGGTTGATGTGCTCAAAAGCGTAGTCAACGCTTGTCCGAAGGGCGTAGGCGAAACAGCCCGTCGTTTTCGTTCTTTACGCGGGCATAGATTTGTGAGTATTGTGAATTAAACGATAAATCAATCAAGGGAAGTACTCACTTGCTGTCTTCTTTGATTTCCCGTGTGTAAATGCGATCTCTGTTTCTGTGTCCACGGAGGATGAAGATTCGTCGTCCCGATCTGATTCGTCAGAAGTATCCGACACAGATTGCTCATGCTCTAGGTTTTCGCTAGGGTCTTCATCCTTTCCATCAACATCACAAGGGTCGCCGTTGTGAGTGACCTTTTGCTTCTTGGATATTGGTGACATGATTGTAGAAGTTTTTTAGGCATTGCCGGAGGACGGAGTTGTCGGGTGTGCCTCAGGGTTCTGGCACCGCGCTTGGGATTAAGACTGGTAACCTGGTTGCGCTAGTTCAAATCTTACATGCTCAGGCTTGCTACTACAGATGCCAGCTCAAGAGTATATTGATCTCTCCCCTGGTCCTGATCTATATCCGCTATATCCTACACCTCAGGATATTGATGGTGCTCTGGACAGACTCACCAACGGCCAGGGGCATA
This sequence comes from Tulasnella sp. JGI-2019a, assembly GCA_019633535.1. Taxonomy (NCBI): domain Eukaryota; kingdom Fungi; phylum Basidiomycota; class Agaricomycetes; order Cantharellales; family Tulasnellaceae; species Tulasnella sp. JGI-2019a. Next base: position 267,580 of record WSUE01000017.1, read on the forward strand.
CCCTCACTACGCATGCCCTCTTTAGGGCGATCCTCTTTGCCGACATGACGCTCTTGACGTTCCTTCTGAGGAGTAAGCGGACACGCAAACTACTGGATCTCTCAATGAAGGATGAGGACGGACTAGGACTTGTGAGCCAGGCGATACTGGGATTCAGCCACGATATCGAGATGGACATTGAGCGCGAAGAATGCATCCGACTCATCATATCGGAAGGGGCCGACATGTTGGAGGGAGACTCTGGTGCGTAGATATCACGCACATTCTGGTTTCTATTTTCTGATGTTTTCGTTTCTCTCCTAGGCGGATGGACACCTCTTCATTTCGCTGCACTACACGCGCCGCCCACTCTCATCGCTCATCTCTTGGCACATGGAGCATCACCGCTAGCAACCTCAAACAAGGGCTTGACCCCGCTGGACATAATAACAGCCTATGAGGCATTGCCACACCGGACAGATGTGGCCATCCTTCTGGAAGAAGCGATGCGAGAACGTGGATGGTATGGCAACGACAGAGAGCGGAGGCGAGAGAGGAAGAAAATGAGGAAGAGGATGGAGCAACAGAAATTGAACCGACGAACAGAGGAGTGGGGTCTCATCGGGAAAACCCTAGAGCTAAAGGAACGATGGTGGGGAGAATACGACAATGATATCGATAGCGACCAGTCGTCAGACTCCGAGGAAGATGAAGACTCTGAGGACGACGAACCAACACCTTTCACTCCGCCCCGCCAATTCAACTCCATGTTGGTGTTTGCATTACCGAACCTCCCTTCTCTGCTGGATTCCTTAATTGGACAAGCACAGCCAGTTGTGCGTCCCATAGCCAGCCGATCGTCTCCCGCCAACGGCTTGTACTACCTCACGCGATTCGCGTGTATATGTTGTGACCCGACATGGGTTGAGGAGGTGATAATTGGAGCCCTAGGCAAGATACAAGATGCCGTTCACGTGAGTGATCTCTTGCCTCTCCTGACCGCTTGTTCCTAAAGCCGACGCGTCAGGCTAGACACGGAGATTTGCCCACTCTCGCGTTTTGGTTATTCAATACAACGCTATTTCTGCACTTGATTAGCTGCGACAACGAAGTCGGGGCAATTCCCGATATCGTGGAGTTGTTTGAGCTCACCGAGGAGGTTGTGAACGCCATCTACGGTACGCCACGTCGCGTGATCTAGCTATGGATGTTAGCCGATACGTTCTTTAGTCTTCATCATCAGGGTCGTAGAGCAACGGATTAATCCCTTGATTGATCCGGCCCTTTTAGACTACTCTCCCCTGGCTTCAGAATTCGAATATGTGCATTTCGAATCTGAATGGTCCTTCTTCAGATCACTCACTACGCCCAAACGGAAGGCTGGACCTTCAAGTCCTCCATCGTCGAGGACTTCCACTCCAAGTGGCAAAGGGCCACCTTCCATCCCTCAGGCCATCTCCAATAGCAGCATCAATCACATCCTTTCTCAACCCCGTCCATCTTCACCAGCCCCCAGTCTATCAGAAAAGTCGACGGGAGGGCCCAAGGCTTTCACCTCACGTTTCCGGTCGGCAACCACTAGTTCCTCAGCCAGCCCTGCGAAGGAGCCCACGCACAACAATACCAACAATAATACACCCACACCATCATCTATCACATCTATATTAACGGCATTGCACACTCTGCTCTCATTGTACGGTATCAATCCCACTATGATCATTCAAGCAAACTCGCAGATTCTGTATTGGACGGCATGCGAGCTTTTCAATCGGCTTATCAGTCGAAAAAAGTACCTGTGTCGGAGCCGAGCGATGCAGATCAGCATGAACGTTGGTTTGTTGGAGGAGTGGGTGGTGCAGATCGGTCTGCCAAAGGGAGTGACTAGCCATTTTACTGGCGTGCGGCAACTTCTGACCTGGCTGCAGGTACGTTCTCCTCTGTAGAACTCAATGCTGATACATTAAACTCATCGCCGTGGCGATGATTATTGCAGTGTTTGTCATCCATCACTGATTTCCCCCATTTAATCGATACGATTCAGACGATGAAATGCCTGAATCCTTTGCAAATGAGACGCGCCTTGAAGGATTATCGTTACGAGGTCGGGGAAGGACACATGACTGAAGAGTGTAGCCAATATCTTGCTCAAATGCAGAAGGATTGGGAAAGGCAACGAATCAAACTTGGTGTCGAGCTCGTACGCAAAGAGGTCAGTGCTATTGGATTCCAGGATCCCTCTACGTAACTTGATATATCTCTCGCAGCGAGAAAGAGAGCGAGAAGGAGACACTCCTAGCTCTGGTAGCGATGAAGCGCTCAACGGCGACGACACGTCCCACACCTCTGACTCCAAGATGCGCGAGAGAGACGAGGCACAGCGAATGATCGACAACCTCTTCGACTACGAGCGACCCAAAAGCGACTGGATGCCGCCCAAGCCTCCGGAAACATTAGGCGAGCTCATGAACGGCCGCTACATGATCCCGCTCGTGTTTCCGAGCGACCCCGCTATGCTATCCGCTTGTCCGGGCCTAGAGGCGCTCCATCCGCCTTTTGCATTTACCGCTGGGATGGATTCTCACCTCTCCGCGATACCGTTTCCCCTCCCTTCATCAAATAATAAGCAAAGTAGACCCATGTCAGCGAGTTTGGCCATGCCCAGAGGCGATACTGGTGGCGACGATTACCGAACACACTCAAGGGCCGGGAGTCATGCTAGTCACTCGTCGCACGCGAGTATGAGCAGCATGGTGAGTATCAGCCGTGGTCCCATGCGATGGAGGAACCGGGGGAAGAAGTTGAGAGAGGTTGATGTGGGGCTGTTAGATCTCGTCGGTGGCGCGACAGAGGCAGTGTGGGATGTGTTTGGAGTGAGGTTCCTGAGCACAGATATGCAAATCAACGAACCCGGGGGGTCCAGTACGGGATGGGCTGTCGGAGACGAGGGCGAGGATGATGAACCGGCACGTGGACGCCCAGACGGCCTCTTCGTTGCTACAACGTCGTTCGAGGATCTCTCTGAAGACGAGATTACACCTTCAGTAAGAAGAACTGTTGATAGTTCGCATCCCAACTATGCACCATCTATCACGTCCTCTCGATCAATCCACTCTATACACCTCACCGCCAATCCAACAACTGCATCGGAAAAGAGGAAGTCGTTCCGCCTTGCTCGGAGGAGCTCGGGTGGCGAGACCGCCATGCCACACATGTATGACGAATACCGAGATGCGGATACTCCGACGGTGGCAGGGGGGACAAATTTTGCCTGAAGGCTATCCAGGCGCTTGGTGCTTTTGTGTCGTCGAGTTGTTGCTACAGCCCTTGATGTATGTCATGCATTATCGTTGTTACTTACAATCTGGGAGACATACGCGCATGTGACAAGGAAACATCAAATAGTACCGTCAAATGCATGGTTAGTAAACGACCAAGAAACTACAGCAGCAGAACGCTCATGGAGCAAAGAGAGTGGTGGTGAATTTCTTGTCTGCGGCCTTCTCTTTCTTTGCCTTGGGAGCTGCCTTCCCCCCCTTCTTGTCCGCCTTTGCTTTCGCCTTCTCCTTGGCGAGCGCTAGTGAAAATGGAACCTTTTAGTTACCACGCACGTCCAGAACGCGCCAATAATAGTGATACGTACCGATCTCCTGTGACCTGAGCGCACGAGCGTAAGGGTTGAGGCGGAACAAGGCGGCTTTGTTCCTCAGCGGGTTCCTCTTCTGAGGGCGCCTGTGCTCCTTCTCTAGGCGGTGGATGGGCCGGAGAATGGATTGGATCTCCTCGGAGTTGATGATGCGGGAGAGGTCGGGATTCGCAATTTTGGCGGTGGGGAGGCTAGAGGGTTGAGATATATCATGCACATCAGCTATCTGGACCAATATATATGTAGAGCGGAGGAGGCGCACAAGTAGCCAGTCTTCTGTTCGGATACCTTGTCGGGCGTTCCAAAGATCTCATCCAACTTTGCGAATGCAGCCTCGGTCCAGACAATGAATCGGCCAAGATGGCCACCAGGAGCGAGCTGGAGGACATTCAAATTCCTAACGTTGCAGAGCTCCACACCAGGCAAGTTCCTGAACGCCTTAACGATGCCGTTGTCCTCGTTATAGACAACAAGGGGACCACGTCGCTGCCTGTACCGACGATTGCGCATCTTTCCCTTTCCGGCGCGGATGCCTCGGGAGTGGGCGACCTTGATTACATCGTCGTAGGCCTTGTGAGCCTTGAGAAGCTCGACAGCCTCCTTGGTCTTCTTGAAAGACTCGGCCTCAGTACCAATGACGAGAGGGACTTCGGGGATGCCCTCAATACGGTGGCCACGAGCGAGGACGAGGGAGGGTAATGCGGAGGCAGCGAGTGCAGAGACAACGGCATATCGGCGCTGGTTGATGGCGGTCTTGACGTGCCACTTGCGCCAGACCTTAGTAGGCGCGAACATACGACCACCACGGCACATATTACCGAAAGCACCCTAAATCATCCAAGTTCCAAGCCCCAAAATCCAAGTTAGTATGGCGTGTAGGTGTCCTAATGTGCAAGAACTTCCGGGCGAACCTGGCCAGCACGATGAGTACCCGAGCCACCAACACGAGGGATACGTGCGACGGCACGACCAGTTCCCCATGATTCGGCACTGGTCTGGTGACCGGCCTCGACGCTCACTGCGTAGGGCTGCCTCTTGTTTTTCGATAAACTCTCTATACGACATGGACATCATCTCAGTCGCATAGACTTAACGTCATTCGAGTCACTCACTGTGCATCTGAGCGACAACATCGAGCCGAATGGGGGCCGTAAAGACGGCTGGGAGGGTGAGGGAGCTTGATCCCTCTATATGTACATGAAATTGGTAGCAAAACTGTCAGATGTGCAATTCGTGGACAGCAGTCGATCTCCGCGCGGTCTACTAACCTCCCTTGGTGGTGTATACTGCTACTGTGGGTCGAGAAGCCATTTGGTTGGTATTGGTCTTGGAGACGTCCGTCGACACTGGAATTGATAGCTGAAATCCGTTGATGTCTCACGCTGAATTGTCCAGTTCCACCCGAAATTCCCGCTCTCTCATCCTCATCTCTCATCCACTGCAGGACATATGATAGTTATACGTGAGTGTCCATGCCTTTTCTACCCTCCTTCTTCGCATGAAGACATACTTTGCTTAAACCCAGCTCTATGACGCTGGGAGTAACGCCTCGGCCATGATCTATAATATGTCAGAACCGTTCTGATTTTTATTAACCTTCTTTTGTGCGAGTTTTTGGGTTGACCATACATACTGACCTCTCTTTCTGCTTCTGATAGGATATGATGTGATCTATGTGGTGGACGATAGTTGCCTATGATGGTTACTACAATCTGGTCACATACATCATCCTCTATATGTTTCTCTGTGATTTCAGTACTAGTAACACTTGCTCCTTAATACCGAATACATCTTGTTACAGCTGACCTCATCTGCTCGGACGACTGTCGAGGAGCATGAACTATAGCAAATGATGTGACAAGAGCGGGATAAGCCGGCTGACTCGTCGATCTGCAGACCTCTTCCGATTATATTGGGACCTCGACTGGAGGGAATATAAACTGGTGGTCCTCCCAATCCACTTTCCTCCCCATACGCACCGATCAAAAGCTTCATCCATCTTCCATATACCTCTTCAAATCCGACCTTCCTTGCTGTCACGACCCACCACTATCAGATCGCCCACCTACCATCATTTTTCACGAATATCACGAACTACCTGTCACGACAAGACTCTATTCTTTCTCCTCCTACAATATACAGTGATAAATGGCCGCTAGATTTATTCCTTTGACGTGTTCAGGACACACTCGTCCGGTGGTTCAACTTAGCTTCTCGCCGCTGCTCGAGGAGGAGCGCTCCTATTTGTTGGTGTCCTCTTGCAAAGATGGGAATCCTATGCTTCGGGATTGGACTGGTGATTGGATTGGGACCTTTATAGGTGCGTTTTAATGATAGGATATTGAGCTGAGTTTTAGCTCACGAGTTGTGATTACCCAGGTCACAAGGGCGCCGTCTGGTGCACGAAACTGTGTGCCGATACGTCCAAGGCCGCCAGCGGAAGTGCTGATTTCACAGCGTAAGCATTCACTAATATTTATGTGTCATGACGCCTGATTGTTGGTCCACCCGATGATTCAGCAAAGTATGGGACACGTACACTGGAGAGGTTCTCCATTCCTTCCCTCACAATCACATCGTCCGCACCATCGCTATCTCTCCGAACGCGTCTCATCTTCTCACTGCTGGACACGAGAAGAAAATCCGCCTGTTCGACCTTGCCCGGCCAGACGCCCCTCCTGTCCTCCTAACCAAAGAAGGCTCGGACGTCTCTCACGACGGTGTGATCAAGAGCATCGTGTGGGATAGGGCCCGCGCTATGGCTGTTAGTGCGGGTGATGATCGTACTGTTCGGTATGCGGCCTCAACACTTTATCCTGTGAATGTAACCTATTTCTTACACGGTTGTCCGTACTAGTTGGTGGGATTTACGACAGCAGAAAGAAACCCACTCGATGAGCGTTCCAGACCCCATCACCTCGATGGGTCTATCCGTTGAGATGGAGACTCTCTGCCTCACCGCGGGCAAATCCGCCGCTTTCATTCCCCTCGAAGCTCCTCCATCCAACACATCTGCCTTGCCGGCTCCATCAGGTCCCGATCAGGAACCGGGACCATCACACGTTGTGGCGCTGAAATACGCGCCATCGTCGGCCTCGATTCACCCCATATGGGGCGACCGCTTTACCACAGGTAGTATGGACGATCCTTGGGTCCGCGTTCACGGGTATCCATTCGGGGAGGAGATGGAAGTGTTCAAGGGGCATCATGGCCCCGTACATTGTGTGGAGTACTCCCCTGATGGTGAAATGTATGCGAGTGGAAGTGAAGATGGTACGTCACTCATTTGGTACCGCATCGCGATTGTCTCGCTTGAACAATCATCGTGGTAGGCACAATTCGCCTATGGCAGACTACTCCAGGCACTGCGTACGGACTTTGGAGAGCGGCGAATTAAGTTTCGAAGGAATGGAATCGGGGCTATGCTGGTTATCAACAAATTAATAGCTGGGCATTTCCCTTGAAAAACCCCCCGTTCAAGTTTCAGTGTTCAGTACTACCTCCTTCCATACTTGGCATTATCACTACAGCGTGCTCTTGAAGCCGAATGCCGCGGGTTCTATGTATGACGTCTCAACGTGTGACTTCACGTGCCATTGACTGTCCACCACCAAACTCAAACTATCAACTCTCCTCTACTTATCCTCTCCGAATTGGTATCATGTCTATCAGTCGGCAGATTTCGACTCGTCCAGGAGAACCATCTCTAACCTTTTACCCAGACCAGAGCGCAGCGAGTGTCATTCCGGCAGTACCTGACATTGAAGGCTTGGCAGGTGGCGCCCACTTCAACGCCGCAGCCAATTTGGGGAAACAGCTTGAGGACGCAGGCTCCCTAAAGCGAACGGTTGAGTATCTGGATAGCAGTGATGTCAAACTGCATGGTCGGCGTAAACGGGTCGTGCTAGACGTGCTAGAGGTAGGGACCCGTGCAGGAGATGACAAGTTGCTGTTAAACCTTTCACTCGAAAGTGCTATTGCTGCAAGCCGTCCATAGACATCTTCAGGCGTTCTTGGCGAGAAGATTCTGTCTTCGAGGTTCGTGGTCACTAAAGAGTTACCCCGCGCCCGTTTCGAAGCTAACACCTTGCTACAGGATAACGCATTCATGTGCAAAGGGTACACACAAGTCGCGGCACAGGTACGCAACCTGGGCGTCTCGTGCTCTCAGTCTACTTGCGAAAGATTTGACCACACCTTGTCCATCGTTTCATAGTATTATGCAATGGCTAGTAGACGCCCTTTCCGAAAACGTAGAACTATACTGAATTACATTCCCCTCTTAGACGCGGGCATTCTCCAAGGCTCGGACGCTATCTGCGAACGTCCTACAGTCAACGACTGGGCCCACGGAACCCAATCAAATCGTCTACGAGCAATCCCAAGAGTACACGATTCGCTTCCTCAATATCAAAAAGGTCAGTGGATCTCCCATGTTATCGTCGGTCAAGCAAAGCCTCCACTTAACCCGCCGATGCGGGGTCCAAAAGGTCGTCACATCATTGATCACCTTGGATCTCGACGAAAACGACAAGATCTTGAAACTGACAGATAGATGGTCAGGAAACGATCCGCCCAACCGCTTTGGTGCATATGTGAGTTCCCCTGGATCCCATGAGCCAATCCACGGCTAACCACGTTTGATTTTCTTCAGTACCTTCGCCGTCTCAGTGGCAAGAGCGTGTCATGGTTCATCTCCATCCCCAAATACCATGAATGATTTTTTCATGTATCAACCTATGTACATTAGGGGTCTCTCAGCCTCACCTCCTGTATGACATGCGAGTTGTATTTTGTAATGCGGGCTGTACTTGTACCTTCAAGCATTAATGATCTTATTCAACGCCATTACTTGACGCACTCGTATCTTCGAACATAATGATTCCAATGATTCCATAGTATATACCACGAGTGTTGAGTTCGCGATCCAAACAATCTTTACCTTGACGCAAAGGTCCTGCCTCTGAAAGTGAATGGTTCAAATCAGTCCACATGCTTGTTTGCCTTCGAGTTAAAATCATAGGATGGAACCAAGGATACGCACGTAACTGTCTTCCTCGTAACTTCCCCAGAACCCTCAGCCTTTGCCCTATTCAAGACCTTCAAGAACTCTGCCACACGCGCTCGCATCCGTGTGTGCATGTAGACCTTCGAACACTTGATATGATAGTGCAGATTATCCCGGAATAGCTGGATATGGGATATGGTGTTCTCGGCTACCGTCGGATTCGCAAAGTGACGCGGGAATAAGACTGAAAAGGGCGGTCGAGTGAGACAGGGCCAATCCCGAGTGCGAGTGACGTACTGAATGTGACATAGCCAACGTCTTCACCCGTGGCAAGCCCTTGCACTTGTCTGATCTCCAAGGGTGGTTCACGATTAGAGTATAGTACCTGCGGCGCAGTCTGGATCGTAGGCAAGCGACGTGCATCGACGAACTCCTGCTCAGAACCCATGATTAAAACATTTTTCTATTACCAGCAATCCTCGAGGCAGGATCTTACCTGTAGAAACACCTTCCCAAATATCCGATCCGTGTCCTCGATGAACCTAGTTGAGAAGATTGCCGTCACACGATCATGACTCGCCTGAACGTATATGGCTTCCTCGTCACGATAATGAACCGGCATTAGTTCCCCTATCGGCGCAGCCGAACCGTCTGATGGTGCAGGAACAGAGTCGAGCTCCTTTTGTGTGGCGAACGCCTTGACGAATGGGGCTGCAAGTGCGTGGCGGCGAAGAAGGGCAGCTGATTTGATGAGTGCTTCTCGAGCCTCTGATATTGAAGATCAAGGAAAATATTAGCATGCCTATTGCGTTCGCATGGGGTAGATCTTCGATGGATCTCATGTATTCAATTCACCTGGTTCCTTGGGCACCTTCTCAGTATCAAACTCCAGGCTGACATGATATCCAGGCTCCACTGCTGCCGCAAGATAGCTCCCATATGTCTTCTTTAACACGTCCATCGCACCATACTTGGCAAGCTCGTCCCAGCATCGAATGTTCATCGATAGTGTCAGCAGTGTCTTGCGTTCCCCGGTGGCCATATGAAACCGCACGCCATCAAAGTCCACAAAGGAGACATCTAGAGCCGATGGTCTTTCATAATTATGAGCTAAGGACGGATAAGTTCGCCCCAAGTGTGCAAGAGGGCTTACTTCTCGAACTTATCGGTGAGAGTATTAGAAATGATGACATTGTGGTGCTGATACAAAAGGCGTCAATCAGCATACCCTGCCAGCACTCGCTATGCACTCGAGCTGACCTCTAACAGGATCATGATCGCAACGATATGTGTGGTCGAAGCTTCAACGCTTGGTTTCAGGGCTGGACCAAAGATGTCAAATGTTCACCTACGACAAGCCCGCCCTACCCCAGCAGACACGTAACACCAACAAAGACTACAAAGTAGCGGGAATACTCATTCCTATCGGTTTACTAAGTGTTTTGATATAGGCCGATTCAGCGGGTCAAAGACCACAAAGACTCATCCTCAAGGTAACGGGTTTTCTCCGATTCGACTTTTATTTCTATTTGACGGGTCCTATGAACAGTTTGTTGATTAGAGAACCTGCAGGTGGTTTTCAAACTTCTCCATCAACTTCTGCCATTTCCCGCCGTTCCAGGTCTTGATCACGTCCCATGCACACTTAACTTCCTGCCCATCCCTGTCCACCGGGATGTATCGTGCCGACAGGAATGCTGCCACGACAACGATATCGAAGTACGTGATGGCCCTTCCGAACGCATACTCCCCGCCTCCCTCCTCATTTTTATCGTATGCAGCAGCAAGGGTGTCTAATCCCTTTTGAAGACCTTTCCATGCCTGTTCCCGCTCGGGCGACCCCGCCGGGTAGAACTCTGTTAGAGGTTTGCCGTGTTTCTCGCTCCGAGTTTTGTTGTAATACTCGGCCCCTCGTGAGCAATTTAGCATAGCGGGGATGCAACCCAAGGTGAGAGCGCCCAGGGGCATCAGGGCTGCTTTAAACCGGTCGATGAACGCCAGTTGTACATCAACGGTGCCCTCGGGGAAAAGCTTCGGACCATACTGCTCTTCGGAAGCATACTTATTGTCGAGATATTGCGCAATGACGTTGGAGTCCGTCAACTTCTCCGCGGGCGACACCGTATAGTCGATGATGGCTGGGCAGGTGTAGAGTATCTCTCCATTGGCTTTCGCTGTAGAAGCATTGATGCCAATGTCTTTGAAGGTTGTCTCAATATCCGGGAAGCTGACCCATTCCGTGCGGTATGGGATTCCCTTGTAATTCAGGACCAATCTTGATCGGCACCATCATAGTCAGAACGGCGTGCATCTACGACGACTGTAGTATGCATTTGACTAACCGGGCCTTCCACACATTGGGAGACCATGCTCGGGACCCAGTCTTTCCTGGAATATCGTACAAGACGATGGTGTCAGATACCCCGGTCGCTGTGATCAAATCAACACCAGGTGAGCTGTGGGTCGTTGTAACATACTTGACAGAGTGGTCTTAATACGTACTGTTGCTGCTCATGATGATATTCTGCCTTAGCTCGCACCGTGCGTGGAGGTGGGGAAAAGCGTCCGCATTCTTATTGGGGCACTGAATTCAGCTGTTGGGGTAACCTTCGGCCCAGCCCCGGCGATCGGCCTGCGAGATGTGCCAGGAATAGGAGATCTGGCATCTTGTCCCGGTATATGGGAACCTCATCGCGCCGGTGGGCCTGACGCATATTGGAACCTCTGAAGTTTGCTTGTTGAATGGCTGCCATTGATACAACCACTGATCATTTAATTGCATGAATCAACTGGTTTATATCCTGCCACCCAGGGGGCGCCTCAACAGGCTTGGCGTTCGCATGATCTCAGTGGCATTGTTGAATGAACGATGACGAAAGCATGCTCTGTGTAAGTGATACTCGCAACTTGACATACCCCCTATCATATGCCTTCCTCCTCCTTGTTATGAAAGGTGACCCCAACCCAATTCCTCCTGGAAGCGTTCGGAGAACGCCGCATGATCGAAACTCGAAACTCCGGTCAGGGGCCGCTGTCTCTCAGGGTTTCTTGAAGTAACGTCTTGGTAGTCCTTCCTACCGGCGTATCCGCGAAATCTGAGAATATTATCGTTGCGCGACGGGTCGCAGATCGCCAACATAGTTACTTGATAGCGGGGAATGACTTATGGAACCCGGTTCGGGTTCGAAGGACCAGTCGGTATATCACAATAATGATGCATGGCCAAGCTAAAACCCCGCCCATCCCCTTCTACTCATTTGCTTTGCTTACTGAAAGACTGCCAGTGGGTTCATGAATACGGACAACAATCCACGCCACATGGTTCTCGGACCACTGTCCCCACCGACCATTGTCCCGCTTCTTCACTACGTTCCAGACACCCCAAACTTTGGGTCTGCCACAGCCGACTAGGGTATATCGTCCCAGTAGGAATGCAACCGCCACTGTAACATCGACACATGTCGTCCCGCTGCTGGGAAGACATCCATTGGCGATCGGTCGTATTTCGCATTCCAGGTCTCGGCGCATTTGGATAAAGCGTCTCCCATTCTCCGAGGTCTCGAGACTGCAACCAACGATAACCCCTTGGCGAGCCCTTTGCTGATATATACTGTGTTGGCCACCTTTTCCTCTAGCGCTGCGGTGTGCTCAATGGAAACTGGAGGATGTAACATTGATCAGTGATTACCGTAGTTCCTGGCCCTTCCGGATTTTGTCATTGGCGCCATGGTGAGGACGGGGCTTGGAAACTGAGCCGCTCCGTACACTAGATCTTTGATGTTCAGGATAAGGCTCGACCAGATAGGAACACTAGATTGTGGACGGCAAATCGTAATACGACTCGCTCGACTTCTTCAGACACCAGGAGGTTGATACATCTCTCGCCAGTGTTGCCTGAAACCAAGCGTGAATGCTTACCAAATCAGATTTAGATGAGCTAACTATCAATGTATCGTGCCTCATCAATTGTCTCGAAACGCAGTATTACGGTGTGTGTTAGGTGTGATTAATAAAGTGAAAGAGCTGTGGTAGTGGATGCGATGTGAGCCACCCAGAATTTCGAGTTTATAAAATTACTCGTAGATCATCCCGTAATATCATATATCTGTGCTATCTACAAGCACATGAAGATCTGCGAGATTTGACTTGACAAGGTGCGGTGAGTGGCGCGTATGATCGTGTTCCCTGTGGGTCTGTCAACCACTGGTTCAGCAGAAACCGTCCTAGCGTTTCGGTCGTCCCGGAGATAACATGTAGTAGTTACCAACATATGGGAGACTCACATTAACGTAGGAACACTTCGATGGCACCAACCAAGTCAGGGCATTGAAGGGATGCGTCCAGTTCCCGAAGAGCCCATATGTTTTGACATTCCCATTTCTCAACCCCATCTCAGTTCAAGTATATCTTTTACCTCACCTACTCAAACATTTTCTTTCCAGTACGCTATTCAGAGTTACATCCTTGAGCCGCCAATAACTCTATTTTCCCGTGTTCCCGCGCGGTTGGACTCGCTGGCTCTATCTTACACCCATGTTTGCGGACACGTATCCTATTGATAATATCTATGGTCGAGTATGGTATAGTGACACAACTGTGCGCTAATAGTGGGCTCAATTAGTCATAGGTAGAGACCACAGGTGCGTGAGCATGTATAAGTGGACTGGGACGGGGTTGTACAGGCCAATAGGTTACGAATATCAATAGGACGTAGCCGGTGGATGTAAGGAGGGAGGAATTGAGACGCTCTCTTTGGTTCTGACGTCATTGCTCTAGTCGACCTAAGCTCGGCAACGGCCTGCTCATCCTCTGATACACATTTGCTTAAGTTTTCGGTCTCGTAACAAGAAGCTAGCGGCTGTCGGACAACCCCTCGTGTTATCCGACACACTCAAGCTCTTGCGCATCGGCCAATGTCTGATTTGGAAGAGTTATCCAGTCTACAACCCAGAGATTAAGAGCGGGCCAGGATGCGAGCTGCATTTGACGTCAGTGGGATTGGTAGGTGACCATAAATGTACAACTTAAATGCAAGACACTGCGTCAACATGTGTTTTAGCGACAATGTGCACTCTTCGAGAGCGAACATGCTCCTCGAACCCCGACTTGGTTTCGCACCATCACGTTTCGTACACTTGTGCGAGGCTCACACAGGTCGCCGATGATCTAGCTGCCAGCTCTGGAAATATCTTATGACAGTGGATTTCTGTGGGTGATTCTTTGGGAACTTATCATCTTTAAATTTTATTACGCAGCAAACGAAATCACCCTCCACACTAACCCCTCGGACTGGGAAGGTGTCGAATTAAGTTTGTGTAAATGACCCGGTCGACGTCGCGAGAGATAGAGGTATTTCTTTCATTTGATTTGCCCTCGTCTTCCGTCAATGTCCATGACTTATCATCCATTCTATCACATCCTAGTTTACCTTGTCAACTGAGTATATCCCCAGGTACAATTCACCTGTTTTAGGATAGCATAATGTAGGCGGCACTGACTATACTGAACCGCCCGCTCCTCTATTCCACCGATGCCGCCTTCGCCTATACACCAAACCGGGGATGATCTTCGATAGAATCGGTCCTCCATCCTCCCCAATATTGGTGTAAGATGGATACTCAATTGTACAGAAATATAACAAAATAGAGGCATCGGTGGCTCAAAGATGTAACTCTGAGTACCATACAGGAAAGGAAAGATTGGTTTTGGAAAACGAAGTAAAGGATATATATATATATATACCTCGACCGAAATATGATTAAGGAATGGGAATATCAAAACATATGGGCTCTTCGGGAAGACGCATCCCTTCAATGCCCTGACTTGGTTGGTGCCATCGAAGTGTTCCTACATTAATGTGAGTCTCCCATATGTTGGTAACTACTACATGTTATCTCCGGGACGACCGAAACGCTAGAACGGTTTCTGCTGAACCAGTGGTTGACAGACCCACAGGGAACACGATCATACGCGCCACTCACCGCACCTTGTCGAGTCAAATCTCGCAGATCTTCATGTGCTTGTAGATAGCACAGATATATGATATTACGGGATGATCTACGAGTAATTTTATAAACTCGAAATTCTGGGTGGCTCACATCGCATCCACTGCCACAGCTCCTCACCTCATTAATCACACTCGACGCACACTGTGATACTGCTCATCGGGACACTTGATAGGGCATGGTGCTTTTATGGTTGACTTATTTCGATCCGATATGATGAGCATTTCATGCTCGGCGGCTTTCAGGCTAGGGTGCGACCAATGCCAACGAACGTCAACGCGACAACCGGCCTTTCAAACAGCATCATGCATGTAACCTGGCCGTCCACTGCACCCTCGGCGAGCTCACTGCCGATATACATTGTGGATTCAACCTTTGCCTCCAGCGCTGCGATATGCTCCATGAAAACTGGAAGCTTTGGCGTTAGGACCTCTTGCTGAACACATGAATAGGGATACACAGCTCCCTGCGCTTCCTTCTATAGCTCCAATGATGTGAAGAATTACTGGCCTTGGGCTTTCCCTAAGAACGCAGTGAGGAAGATATGGGTCGTCAGCCAGGACGTGAGTGTCTGGATTTTGCTGTCAGCCCCATGATGCCCTTCTGGAGGCCAAGTTGATGATTGGGAAACTGAGCCGCCCCGCGCACCAGATATCTGTTCGTTGATTGCAGTTCATTGAACGATTTGCTGACTCGTCCCAAACATTGGGAGGTCGAAGCATCTTCACCCGATGTTGACAACAATTGCCTTTTGAAACGATGATCACAATCGCAAAATGCTTATCATATTAGATCCAGATAAACTGATCCTCAGTGCATAGTGCCTTCTCAAGGGGTCCGGCAGGGAGTATTATGGCGTGTGTTAGACGACGTCGAAGGAATGTACAGCTGCGGGTGTGATGCAAGTTACCTATAATTTTATGTTGCTAAATCAAGTCATGGCATATTCTACCATATTATATGCATACTACTTATCTTGTATTGGCGGTTTGCAACGGGGAATGTCACGAAGTGCGCCAAGCAGCTGTGGTGTTGGTCCGTCAACTACTGGATGGGTCAAACCGTCGTCTTACGTGATGATCACAGAAACAGCGTTCCGGGCGGGAACTGAATGCTGTCGTTGCGGAACCGATGCAATATAGACGCGTTTATTTCAGAAGAGCACTCGACCCCACTCAGGAGCGAGCCCATAGGTAAAAACGACATATGCTAAGCGTAGATTGGGGCGCAAGTTTGCAAGGGGAGTCAGGAACACACAGCCTCTTTTAACTTGAGAGGAAGAAAAAAGGAAAGGAAAACAAAACATACAATGTGCTCTTCGGGAACTGGACGCATCCCTTCAATCCCCTGACTTGGTTGGTGCTATTGAAGTGTTCCTACGTTAATGTGAGTCTCACAAAGGTCGGTGATAGCTATACTCACATCTCCGGGATCACCGAAACGCTAGAACGGTTTTGACCCAACCAGTGGTTAACGCACGGACCCTGATCATCAAGACCCTGCCATTCATGACCCACACCTCACGACTTCCAAATCATCAACACTAGATAGGAGTATCACATGATGGGATAGACTATGACTTAGTTTAGCAACATAGAATTGTGGGTATCCCACATTGTGCCCACAGCTGTAGACTCCTTCAACTGCCATGGTAATCCTTGTCGGGCTAGTTCATGCACTGAAGATCAGGTCACCCAGATCTAATATGATATGCGTTTCACGCTCGGGATTATCATTTCGAAATGCAACGCTGGGTGAAGATCCTTCGGCCTCCCAATGTTTGGGACGAGTTGGCGGGTCGCACAACAGACCGCAGTCGACGAACAGATTTTCTCCTCCCATCCATATAACCGAGCTCAGATCCTGATCTCCGACGCATCATGCATAGGGTGGTACGTATTTTAGGCCTCGACCAGGCCCAGCATCATGGAGTCGACAGCACACCCTGGAAGGGCGAGGTATCACAGCGATCACCACTTAATACCACATAGCACACTGCAACGCGGGAGGCAAGGGGGCCACCACAGTGTGTAATAGGCAATGAGCTCACCGCGGAGATACAAAGAGCACAGTGGGCGGCCAACTCACATTTCCAGTTCAGTTCAAAGGAGAATACCGCAACTATTCGGGGCCTCATCTGCAGTATTGAGGTGTTAGAGAATCCACGATGCTTCACATTGATGCCTCAAAACCTGGCACACGAAATCCCCAGCGGATGTCTACCAGTGAATGCAACACTTGGGAAGGCGCCACATGTGTCGACGCTACAGTGGCAGCTGCATTCCTATGTGCGCGATATGCCCCAGTCGACAGCTGGTAGTAGAAGTCCAAGCATTTATGGAATGTAGTCAAGAGAATAGACCGAGGTCGATGGGGAAAGTTTTGGCAGGAGTCCGAGAAGTTGTTTTAAGAGGTCTATCACAATCCAAGCGCTGCATGACGCGAACCATCCTCGTGGCTCGTGCATTACATGCTGTAATAAGCAAAGCAAGTCGGTAATGTAAACACCAGCATAGGTGAAAAGATATCGATTCGTTATCCCCAAACGGCCCGATCGTGTCACTCTCATATTCTCCTACCATCGTTTCTTCAGCCCTGTGGTTCTCCCGCAAGATCCCATTCCTCTGTTCGCCGTTCGGCTCCTCGTTATTTTTGCCAGGATACCCGCTCTGCTTCCACTTGACCCAATAGTTCTGCAGAATGCGTGTTCAACCCGAGCAGATCCCTAACGGGGGCCTCTATGTTGCCAAGCACGTTACGTGTCGTGAAAGCTCGGAGCTTTCTTTCTGTAGAGCATTATCACGGTTCTGTGGGATAAGTTAAATGCATAGAGGGATATCGTGAGGCGCGGGTCATGAGTGGCGGGGCCTTGATGATCGAGGTCCGTGCGTCAACCACTGGTTGGGTCAAAACCGTTCTAGCGTTTCGGTCGTCTCGGAGATGTAGGTATAGCTATCACCGATCTGTGTGAGACTCACATTAACGTAGGAACACTTCAATGGTACCAACCAAGTCAGGGGATTGAAGGGATGCGTCCAGTTCCCGAAGAGCACATTGTATATTTTAATGATCACTTTTTTATTTATTGATTTTCTCTCTCAAGTTCTATCTCTTGCTTCCCGGGGGGGGGGGGGGGGGGGGGAAAAAGTGGTAAAAATTTGAGGTTGTTTTTAATCAAACATAAAAATAGCGGTGTTTAAATACA
>WSUE01000170.1:0-81134 GCA_019633535.1 Tulasnella sp. JGI-2019a
CTAGATCAGAATATTACACCAGCTAGATCAGACTTTTACCTCCGGCTAGATCAGATTACTCTCCAGCAACTTACCCTTTTTCAAAAGGTTTTAGGGGCATACACACACCATCAGCATTGGAACAAAACACAAGTGTTGCTTTGCCGGCACAGCAAATCTCATGGATGCATCCTGGGAAGGCAGCTATAATCTTCTTGCCCCCAGTGACAGCAACTTCTGGGCATGAACCCCCAGTTCCGGCGACGGATAGCTACCGAAGCCAAGGGCCTATAAGATGATGAAATCAGCAAAATATTTCAATTAAAGAGTGAAAACCTAGGAATCTTCAGGGAGCATCTCAGATAAAGAGTGCCATCGTGGCCACCAGGAATAGAATGGGAATGCTCACGCACCTACATACCCTTGATTGATAGCAACTAAAACTGGCAGGACCTGGACAAAGGTTTCCCAACGAAGTACCTGCACAGTCGCTAGCCCAGCGGCAGTTACCCGACGCAGTATTACCACACTTTGGCTTGGTGCAGCATTTGACATTGCTAGGATCACTTGGGCATGCGCCATTAACAGAGGTCCCACCAGCGGTTGAGCATTTGGTCATGGTGACACAGACGCCTATGCAGTACGTGAGCTTTATGGCCCAGGGATGAAGTGAGGGAGCAAGACAGACCAGCGACACTGCCAGCACCATAGCATGGCTTGTTAAGAGCAGCTTTTACTGTAATTGTAGCGGTGAGGAGGAGCGGGGAGATGCTAGAAAGGATCCGCATGTTGAGTAGTGGTTGTGAGATCGAGCAGGAGGGGGAGACAACAATGTTGAATAGTGCTTCCACAGCACTCGTTTTATAGTTTCTCGACACGCTTGAGTCTGTAAAAAGTCCTATGCCCAAACTGTGCAATCGTCACCTGATCAGCACCCTTTCGAGCCATCCATACTTGTGTCATACATACTAAGTCAGTATTCGGCTTGGCGAATACTATGAGCGGTGGAAACGAGGTAAAAATTTTCTAGGCCCAACCCGTCCATTGCACTGGACAGGTTGGGCGAACAGCCAGGCAAGAATTCCGTCAAGTTTGACGACCCTGTTTCCTCGCCTAGGAGACAAAAGTCTGGATGGCCAGACGGCGTTATGTGAACCAGATAACATGCCTCGACCGCTTAGCGAGGTCCTCGACAACAGTAGTGGGACCAAGGGGCTCATCGATCGGTGATAACGATGAGGCTGGGTGAAATGACTGAAGCGTCATATACTGCTAGACACCATGAGGCGAACAATTTGTCGGGCCCGAGAAGCGTGTGAAGCTGGTGATCTTAACACCGGCGCTTCTTCCTAAATTAACCAAGTGCCATGCTCAATCTTCGAACTAAAATCTGGGCGTAATAGTTGTATGACTGGCTTCCCAGCTTATCGGACGAGCAATGGTGGTTTCCAGTATACAGAAGCGTTCCATGTATAATACTCGCTGATGAGTGGCCTGCAATTGGAATAAGCGCGCTCGTGACTCGAGATTAATTGATGTCTCGAGGAGGATCAGGCACAAACGTCTGAAAAGGAGATATTGATTGCCAAGATAACTCACAAAGGCGGCTTGGCAAGCGAGGCAGTCGGTGTAGGATGTCGATGCACTCAGCAGAGACAACATATGGCCGTCAGTCACATTCCTTAAAGCGCCCGGTGGAAATTGCAATGAAAGCTTGGGGTTATAGAGGCAAATTGGATGGGAGGGTTCCCACGGATCGCCCACAAGACATTGCCAACCCGACCCCCCCAATGGATGCTGATAGTGGTGACGACTTTGACGTTGGCCCTCGCCCGCCCAACACGGACCCTGGTGACCCTGATCTTTCAGAGCTTGGAGATCGTCCGCCTAGTTGAATTTCGGGCCTTGGGAGTCGCTGAGTCGCCCACTTAGCGGTGATTTTGACCTAGGACCTCGACCTCCCTCAGATTCGGATTCAAGTGAGACGGATTTGGGATCACACTTGCCCAATTTGGGCTCAGGAGTCGGTCTACCTAGCTGGAATCCTGACCTTGGGCATTGCCCACCTCGTTGGGATCCAGGCGTTGGTGCGCGTGGCACTCGGTCATCAAAGGTGAGTCCTACGTATAAATTGGTGGCACTGCCTTTGATCCTATTTTGCCAATCGTCGAAAGTTCAACATACTGATGGCAGGAACTATCAATCGAGTTCCACTACACCCAAACCAGGCCAACATCAACACAGTCGTCTCAGAAGCGTACTCGCCCCGAATTAAGCAAGGAAACATCTCACTCAATGAGAAAAATCAACGACGAGGATGGCCGCGATACCCACATGTCTGTGGAGGACTCAAAAGGTTAATTCAAGAACCCCGCCATATAGTAAGCACAGCAGCAAGGAATGGACGTCAGATTACAAAGGGCGGTGCTTCTGTGGTGCACTCCAATTCGAGTTGAAGGGAATGCCCACTTCCGCGAGCTCCCGCCGCTGCAAAACCTGTCACGGAAATGCAATGATCGAATTAGTCGCACGACTGGAACTATGTACAGAAGGGCCGAACAGGCTGAAATGCCCATCGTCAGGGCGAAACAATTTGTCGCAATGGCTGGACGGACTCACTCGTATCAGCGCGATTCCATTAGAGTAACTCGCCAACTCCGTCCAGAACGCCTCCTCGAAGCGTTTTGCCCTCGAGGGTTTCACCACGTTCACAAATTTCAGTTGTAAATCCAAGTCCTTCACATTCGGGCACCACCTCCCCAAGAATCTCGCAGCATGCTTAACATGCTTCCCCGACAAGGTTAACGGCTGTGCGCGAAAGGAGCGTAGGGTAGAAGTCGTCTTGTGTCCAGGCGGTGGCAGCGGGCTGGGATATACTTCACCGATTGTTGACAGGTTGAGCGGGATGTCGAGATGTTTCAACACCGTTGGAAATGCTGTGAATCCCATCAGAGCCTTCCACGGAAAGGCCATCGGGTCTTCGGCATCTCGGGGGTCCAAGACTAGCGACTCCAACAATGGGAGGTGCTCCACGAACCAAGTGATGTGTCTATCGCATAGGACGATGCTGGATCTGTGAGTCTCGATCTTGATCTCGCGGAGTTGGGTGAGTTGGGCCAAACAGGTGGTGAGTGAAGCGAGAGACCATACGTTAGGTCCAGGTCCAGGTCCCAAGCCGACATCGACCCTTTCCAACAGCGGGCTGCGCTCTTCTAGGAGTCGAATGCCATCCGGGTCGTCGTATTCCCATTCTAAGTATGGACGAAGGATGAGGGTGCGGAGACGTGGCATTACGACATCGATAAGTATGTGTATACGGAGGTAGGGAGTGGTGACGTCGCCGTTGAAAGACAATATCTCCAGTGCGGGTAAGGTGATGTCGTCAGCCAGCAGAAGCCGATTCTCGGCACTCAATTGATAACTTTCGAAGTAAAGTTCGACCAGATTTGGGAGGTGGCTTATTTCGTGTAGGACTTCGGGGACGAAGCGGTGAAGTCGGAGGATGGTCAGCTGCTGGAACTTATCGGAGGGTGGTTGAAGCAGGGGAGGAAGGAAGGGACCAGATACGCCGAAGTTGTGTATGCGTTTCGCAATGGAGGTGGCCTGTAATACGACGGTGTTGACTAGATCCATGTCATCGATCGTACCAACGATATCCAGTGTTTCGATGATCGGGGTCAGAACAAGAGATAGGATTGGCGACCATTCCGTACCGAAGAACGAGTCGAGATCGATGTAGAGCGATGTAAGTTGAGGGAAAATCATATTTCCGCGGGATTCGATCTCTTCTAGTAATTTGTCTGTAAATCCGCGATCAGGTATCATGGGTAAGCGGAGGCGCGTGATCTTCTGGGCAATGTCCAGGAAGTACGACCAATCGTCGGGATGGATGTCCCACGACGCCCGGGGATCTTGCTTTATCTCATCTCGTCAATAAGGCGTCAAGGTCCAGGACGAATGTCAGAAAATACCCACAGATGATTTTCCGAGACGAAGATCCTTGAAGATCCGGCGACTTCGACGAGCTGGTATTTGCCTCGAATAGAATAGTCTCCCAGCCAACATGCTAATCGACACGTAGTTCGTACTCCAGAAAAGGTCCAGTGCGACAAGTGACCAAGCACGACAAACCAAGGCCAAGACGAGAAGTTCCTTCTCGGACATCTCCGCAAAGTAAAGCAGCAAGAGTTCCGGTATCATAATCGCTTGGTGACATCTGTGGGAAGGTTTTCCCTTGAGAGCTCTGAGGATATGGTACATCTTGGATGAGGATGACCCATGGGAGGCAAGATATTTGTGAATACGGGGCGCATTATCGCCGTCGATATTATGGTCACCTTTAATTCAAGCGTTCAAACGCGGGCCGAGAGTTCTGTCGGGGCTAAAGGAGCGATAGTGGTTGGTGAGAATATTAAATGTTCGGCGCCTATTACGGCTAGATATCGGCGTTTTATAGTTTCTTTGGCCAGATTGCACACCACTATATCTACATGCCCTCTTGGTTGTACACATTTCGCCAAGCTGGAGCCGCTCCGCGCCCTCTTTTCAGCGCGCTGCTCACCAAGGGAGCCGACACCTTAATCTTCTACAATACGAAGGACAGGTCGAATGAGTATAGGCTGCCTTGCAAGATATCATGCATGTCATGTCAGCCTCATGTCGCCGACGAAGGGAACTGTGTACATACCGGTAGTATTAAAGGGTCGAAGCGAACAAATCAGTGGGCTAAAGCCGCCTCCAGAGGTTTTGATCCTTCCCACCTTATCTAGTTTGAGGGGGGCAATCATGCCAGATGAGTTCGGGACCATGCATTATTTGTCTCCCGGGAATTGTATTGAAGGCGTCGATGGTGATCATAGACCAGAATTTATAAGTCCAAGCGCGAAGTCAGCCCTAGACAAGATGAGATGAGAGTTAGACAAGAAGGGAATGGAGAATAACAGGGGATTGGGGGGATCGATGCGATAAAGCTGAAGAAGCTAAAGGCATAACAGTGAGCTTTTGAAGGACCCACGGGAACGCGTATTTTTGGGTTAGATCAATGCTGCCGGTAAGGGCTCGATGCTTTACACACAGGGAGGGAATGCAATGGTAAAGCTGCTCGCACACATAAAACTACCGGAACTGAATGTGTAGAACAATCGGGCAGGCTGGAATGCCCATCATCAGGCGAAACGATCTATCGCAGTGGCTTGACGGACTCACTGTGTCAGGATTGACTCGCCAACTCCGTCCAGAACGCCTCTTCGAAGCGCTTTGCCTTTGAAGGTTTCGCCGTGTCCACAAACTTCAGCTCTAAATCCCAGTCTTTCACATTCGGGCACCACCTCCCCAAGAAGCTCGCGGCTTCCTCAACATGCTTCCTTGACAATATAAACGGCTTCGCGTGAATAAAGCGTAGGGTAGAGGTCGTCTTGTGTTCAGGAGGTGGCAGGGGGGTGGGATACGCTTGACCGATTGTTGACAGGTTCAGCGGGATGTCAAGATGTTTCAACACCATTGGAAATGCTGTGATATCCATTAGAGCTTTCCCCGTGAAGGTCAACGGGTCTTCGGCGTCTCGGGGGACCAAGACCAGTGACTCCAAGAGTGGGAGGTACTCCACGAACCAGACGACGTGGTGGTTGCATAGGACAGTTCTGGATTTGTGGGTCTCGATTTTGATCTCGCGGAGTTGAGTGAGCTGGGCCAGACATGTGGTGAGCGAAGCGAGAGACCATACGTTAGGCCCAGGTCCAGGTCCCAAACCGACATCAACCCTTTCCAGGAGCGGGCTGCGCTCTTCTAGTAACTGGATACCATCCGGATCGTCGTATTCCCATTCCAAGTATGGGCGAAGGACAAGCGTGCGGAGGCGCGGCATCACGACGTCAATGAGTATATATGCATGAAGGTAGGGAGTGGTATTATTGCCGTCGAAGGATAATGTCTCGAGCGCAGTAGGATGATGTCACCGGCTAGTGGAATACGGCGATCCGCACTCGATTGATAACCGCGAAAGTGCAGTTCAACCAGATTCGGGAGGTGGCCCATTTCGTATAGGACTCCGGGGCTGAAGTGGTGAAGTCGGAGGATGGTTAGCTGTTGGAACTCAATGAACGGTGGTTGAAGCAAGAGAGGAAAAGAGGGACCAGATATGCCAAGGCTGTGAATGGATTTCGTAGCGGAGGTGACTTGTAGTAAGACATCGTCCAATAGCTCGGTGTCATCGATCGTACCAATGACATCCAGAGTATCTATGGTCGGAGTCAGGATGAGAGCTAGGACCGGAGACCATTCGACACCGAAGAATGAGTCGATGATGAGGTAGAGAGATTTGAGCTGGGAGAAAATCGGATTTTGGGGGGATTTGGCCTCTTCTTGTAGCAGTCTATCAGTGAACACCTGGTCGGGTAACGCGGATAAGCGGAGATGGATGATCTTCTGAGCGGCGTTTTGGAAGTATGACCAATCGTCGGGATGAACGTCCCGCGACGTCGGGGGATCCTGCTTCTGTCTTATCAACAGGGTGAAGAGGTTCTGGACAAATAACGGAAAGTACCCACAGCTGATTTTCCGATACGAAGCTCCCTGAAGGTCCGATGAGTTCGGGGAACTGGAGGTTGGCTCGTATGGACTATTTTCATAGTCAGCATGTCGAGGGATACATAGTTCGTGCTCCAGAAAAGGTCGAGGGCGACAAGTGACCAAGCTCGACAAACCAAAGCCAAGACGAGAAGTTCCTTTTCAGGAATTTCCGAAAAGTAAAGTAGTAGGAGTTCAGGTATCATAACGGCTTGGTGATATCTGTGAGAATCCTGCTTTGCCTTGAGAGCTCTGCGGACGCGGTACATCTTTAATTAGGATGACCAAAGCAAAATGTTTATGAATACGAGGCGCGCGAGTGCCGCTAATAGTACGGTTCACCTTCAATTCAAGCGTTCAAGCGCGGGCCAAGAGCTTGTTGCGGTTGAAGCAGCGATAGTGGCGGTAAGAACACGAGGCAAAGTGTCCAGCGCCTATCGCGGTTAGATATCGGCGGTTACCGTTTTCCTTGGCTCGTCATAGTCCAGTCTTTATTGTGCACGAGCCGAGAAAGTCCGAACTGCCCTGATGGGTATGGCACCCAACGCGATGAATGTGCTTCAAAACAGGTGTTTACTGGGGTGCGTGGTCACCATATCGTTCTGAAGGAGTCTGGAGAGTCATCGGACAGAGTACCCATTGGAGAACACTGACGCTTTCCTCGGATCGTCGTGATATGACGGGTAAAAAGGCTTTTTCAAGCGCTTGTGTGATCCATTCATCACTGGGATCGACATTGTTTGATCGGTGCAGCCTTGACGACCAGTTCGCGGCAATAAGCAGGTTATAAAGCAAATGGGGTGAATCGGTCAGCTACAGCGGCGGCCGTAAGTATAAAGTCTTATCTGCAATGTGCATGGATAATCGGAAGGGGTCTTTGTGACAGTGGCCTTCAGGTTAGTCGTGTAGATGAAGCTAGTGCTTCGCAACTCCAGCCCTGCGGCATTCTGGCATTATTGACTAGTGTTCAATTGAAGGATCCGTTACTTGTCGAGTGGTATGTATAGATTGTTTGAGCGTGCGACAGACGTAATCATGAGCCCAACGTCGGAAATGAGGAGGGCGGTGGCTCCAACCGGGAATAGAGGGTTGCCGTGATAATCAGGGTCGCACTATACGACATTCAGACTCTCCAGGGGCGCAGTATCACATCGTTTGTGCGCTCGACATCGTGTCATGATAAGCAGCTGGTCGCTCTGGACATTCTCCAGCCGTCTTACGATGATAGTGCGGTTAGAACGGGTAGAAGGAGATTTGGTTGCCAGGAGAGTCGGTCATGTCCCTCAGCAAAACCCTCAGAACACGTTCTATTCTATTACTTCGCCGCTGCGCGACGATCCGGCGTTCCCTTGCTTCCTCAGTCGAGAATGTAATTTCTCTCTGACCACACCCAAACGAACGCGCTCCCTCATATCGCCATTCACCGGTCCTTTACTGTATCCGCTACTTGCTTAATTCTTTGACTCTGTTGTGGCTTGGGAGGAATAACAGACACACTATATAACGCGGAGTTGTTGGGTCACCTCATAACGGGTCCGCCAAAGGTTTAAGGTACATATTGATTGCTTTTTCAAGCGGCATCGCAGCAAAAAAAAGCATCTCCATTTGTATCTCAACTGCACCACTGCTACTATAATCCTCGCTTCTGTGTTTTTCGAAAAAGGGGAGGAATTTCAACGCTGACTATGGTCTTCTCCTGGATTTCCGATAGGCGGGGATCACTCCAGGAAACCAGAACGCCAAACAACACAACTGGCCGCCATTCCATGTCCTCCTCCGTCTCCTCCACACCCATCTTTTCAGTCCCCTCATCATCATCCTCTGCCCATACGACACCTCCCAAACTTCCCCTTCGATCCGCGTTACGGTCCAAGGCTTCGACTTCTACTATCACCGCAGAAACTACCCAGGAAAAAAGACCCATGGCCGCGGCAGTTGCTCTTCATTCGCTCGCTCCACCTCTACCACCGCCACCCTCACCGAAGCAGTCTTATTTTGACAAATATCCTGTGCGAGGACAGAAGAGCAAGGAGTTATTGGCCGAAGCAACGAGCAGCAGCAGGGCGCAAACGGCCAGGGAACGTGCGAGGGCACTCAGCGCGCACTACGACTCGGTTGGGAGCGAGTCCGAGCCTTCTTCTCAATCTCAGCAATCTCAAGTTGAAACGACGGCTCTATCACCGAAGGAAAAGCACGAGGGACGTGTATTTCCGGCATCATATGCGTTCCCTTCACTTGACGACTCTATGGACGATGCTCCCCGCGCGTCGACATCTTCTTTCACCCCCAAAGCACCATCGAAGCGACATCCTCGAGATCGACAGCTCTCTACGACGTCCTCCAAAGGTCGCAGGGCACCGTCATCACGTTCGAAATCTAAGGCATTCGGTAACCATTCCCCCGAGAGGGTACCAACTCCGCCAACAATAGCACCCTCCAGGGACGCCTACCCCCTCTCTCCCATATCATCTGACCCTCCATTCTTCTCTCGCACATCCATGTCATCTTCTAGTCGATCACGCACACAAACAACATCGACTTTTGCAGACCCCGACCATGACAACGATCACGAGGCAGACTCGACGTTCACCCTTCCCACTCCGGTGTCTTCCATCTACAAGTACCGTGCTGATGGCGTAAGTGTGATGGTCGCCGCACCGACTTCGAATAACGGCGTGGAGACGATGGATGCACTCGTGAATCAGATGAATGGCGGAATTCAGGAGGACGATATCTTTTCGAGCATCTTGAATACTGGTAGGAGGATGTCTGTCGCCCCGATAAAGGAAAAGGACAAGAGGAGGAGCGCGAGTGTCAATACGACATTTGGGAAGACGAGGCATCATCCGTTGTATCATCCACCTTTGCCAGACCCTCCCAAGGGCGTTACGCTCGGAATGTCGCCCAATCGTTGGGATCGGAAGAGCGATGAGACGACGGATTCTGAAATGTCTACGGTGGAGAAAGAGCGGACGAAGCGATGGACCGCAAAGCAACAGCAGCCCCCTCCGCCCCGTAAGCCTCATCAATTAATTTTTCCTTGCCCACTTGGCTGGAAGCTTACCTGTTTACCTTGATATCCAAAGCTCGCCTCCCCTCTTACGACTCTACGCATTCTGAGAGCGCCACTCGTCCGACGAGTTCCCATCGGTCACACTCTGATGGGACGGTCAAGAGCACCGCCAACACCCAGCGTGGAGGTGGGAGTTCTACCACAGATATCGGTGGGGAATCCTCTTCGACCCATCACCATCATCCCTATTACCCCCACCATCGCAAGAAAGGCTCCGGCACGTCGTTTAGTAGGCCAAATTCGCGGGACAAGACATCACACCGGCCCAACTCGAGAGATAAGACGTCAAGTAGGCCGGGTTCAGCGGATAAGGACTTGAATGGCGATCTTCGCAGAGGCAGTCGTCTGCGTGCGGAACGACCACATAAGTTTGCGAGGCCGAAGTATGATGGGGATTCTGATCTTCGCTCCGATTCGGCGTCAGCTTCTGCGTCAGCGTCCACGTCTGTCACACCGTCTCCCGTGGTGCAACAACTCCCTCCCATTCCAGTAGTTGTACCTACCATCGACGAGATCATACGGAAGAACGCACCTGCACTCGTCACATGGGCCAGCTCGCCTCGGCGGAACAACGACTCTCAGGCCAGCTCGCCATCCGAACCGTCTGCTTCACCAGTGGTACCGTTCCCTTCGTCCCCAGCGATGTTGGCACAGCAGCAACAGCATCCTGGGTCGCGTCAGAGGCGGACGGCGAGATTGGCGCCACCGCCTTCATCGTATGTACCTGCATCGTCGGCGACTGTCTCTCCAGTTGTAGAGGGTAGGAGCAATACGACGACGGAGGATGAGGACGATGAGACCGCGTTGAGCTCAGCAGACTCTATTGCTGCAGAGGTGAGGAGATCCCTGAAGAAGAAGGTGACGCATCCTTCACCGCCACATCCTGGCGTCCTAAAGAGGACGAGTGAGGATAGCACTGCATCGTTTGGAAAGCGGAGCCTGCAGCATGCGAGGAGCTTCGGAGCGGATCCGACGAGAGCCGGAACGCCTGATACGATTGGAGCTCCTGGGTCGGAAGGTTACCCGCATGCCGCACGAAGGCCCTTCTGTGCGCGGATGCCGAAAAGCGAAGGTGGTGGTCCTGGGGTGCCTGGATCGAGTTGGTCAGGTCCTGCCATGTCCGTCGCGCCTTCGACTCCTGACTCGAATGGGATGTATCCTGCGTCGCTCGCCCACAGCAATGGTCAGTCTACCCCGGGTATTGGAGCGGGTGGCTTCGGCCTGCAGCAGCAACAATCGGGACAGGACTCTGTCAAGCATGAGCTGGCCCAGTTCCTTCGCTCACCGCGACTTACACGGCTCTTCACACTTCGTCGACATCCGCATGCTGGCCTCACAGTCTCTATGGCCGATGTTGGTTCTCCGACGGGCCATCCAGTCATCGTCTACCTCGGTCTCGGATGCGTGCGGTACCTTATCGCTCTATACGACGAGATGGCCGAGGCGTTGAACTTGAGGTTGGTCTGCGTAGATCGATGGGGTCTCGGGCGGACGGGCGAACCGAAAGATGCGAGTGGGAGAGGCTTGTTGGAGTGGGCCAGTGTGATCGAGGAGGTTGCGGATGAATTGGGTTTGGAGAGGTTCAGCGTCGTAGCCCATTCGGCGGGTGCGCCGTATGCCCTCGCTGGCGTTTGTAAGTGGGGGAGCAGACGGGTTGTTGGGAGGGTGTGTTTATTGGCTCCGTGGGTTAGCATGAGTGTTGATGGAGGTGGGACCTCCGTTCTTAATTGCTCATGCAGCGAACACGCTGACGTGTGACTGATTGACTGCCTAGGTTACAAGTGGCTCAAGTACGTCCCGAATGGTATCATCAAGACGGCACAAGCAGCGGAGTGGAAGGTGCAAGGATGGATGTTGGGTAAACCGCCGACGATCACGTATCCTGCCATCGGATACGACGCAACCACCGGCACAACGACACACGACGGCTCGTATTCTAAATCACCTGCTGTCCCAGCAAAAGAACTGAATCAGGAATCGACCGCGGCGAAGACACTGGCTCCGACCGCGACGCCTCTCTCTGTTGTCATTGAGACACGTTCCTCTGGATCCGTCAGCACGAGCGAGTACGATGACTTAGCGGACTTCAAGGGCAAATTCGGCAGCAACACCACCTTGGCCCTACCCAACGGAACCTCAGAGGCGACGGTGCCGAAGTCTAAGAAGAAGGGAAAGAAGATGCTATCTTTGTTCAATACAGGCGCGCCTCCAGTGGCGGCAAGTGGTGTGAATGACCCTACATCCGCTCGGACCTCGAGGACAAACAGCGTATCCAGCAATGCGGCTACCTTGCCCGCCAAGAGCCCCAAGTTGAAGGGTCTGAAGTCCTTATCGTCACTTAGGAACGAGGCCGCGAATATGCCTCTTCCGCAGGAGGCCATTCGACGGACGAGCGAACCTACCGCGCCATCCCAGCTTTCGAAGGTCAATGAGCTGACGTCTTCTATGGTTGCCGAATCTGATGCAAGTTGTGGCGGAGGCGATGGTGTGGCGCTGCCAGCGCATGTGGGTCTGGGAATCGGGTTGGACGAAGAGATGTTGCAGTGGAGCTCGAGGCTTCAGATGTTGGAAGAGCTTGAACAACCTGCTACCACCGCTACTTCAGCTCCAGCTCCAGCTCCCGCAGGCCCTAGGTTTCAGGAACCCAATCCTCCTAGACTATCTACAACAACGTCTCGATCGTCCACGGAAGGTCGACGAACTTTCGCACGTGCGTTTTCGGCGGGGAGCCCGTTGATCATCCCGCCGGTCCCGCCACTACCTTCACTCCCGTCGCCCAACCCTAGCGATCCGATCATGTCACCCATGTCCGGTAACAGTGGCACACGACCAGGCTCTGCACCACGCAACAAGTCAGGGATGTCTCTGACGAATGCGCTTCTTCGTGCATCACACGCGGAATCGCTCAAGGGTGGAACCGCTGATCTGCTCGCGATCTTGGAACGAGACTCGAAGCCTTGGGGATTTTCCTATGCGGATGTCAAGCAGCGCGTGAAAGTGTGGTATGGGGACCGGGATGAGAAGATCGCAATCGGGAGCGTGCATTGGATGGAGCGCGTCATGAAGGATTGTACGGTTCAGATCGTCAAGGGTGGGACGCATAACTTGATGACGAATGCGGATGTTGTAGTCGAGGTGTTGGAGAGTATAGCGAAAGACTGGGCGGCGTTACCTTTGACTGGTAGAGGTGGTGGAGGTGAGTCGATGTCACCTGGAGGGATGGGCTCATTCTCGCCGTCACATGGGCCGTCGGGATCCATCTCTTCGTTCTCAAGGAGGAGAGGAAGGGTTTGAGGTTCTGGTACGTGCAAGGTCCATCCTTTCTCTGGTATATCCCACAATTGCTTACCTTTCCTTTTACCCCTTCAGTTAGATTGTGTCCTGATTTATTGTATATATGAACCTCACTTTTCATTTTGGTTTTCGGCATAACATTCGTTCCTCCCCCCGCGCCACCGTATCTTACCATTCCTCTTCTCGGATGCATTTTTTTTCTTTTGTGATCTCATTTCGGATGGCCACTCCCCTTTTTTGTCGCATATGTTTTCATTTTACTCATACCATGTTGTCAGTCGCCTTGATTGCTGTTACTTCTACGACCTCGCATACGCGTCGTTAGTTCCCGGACTAGTGCAATGTTAGATTCTCTCATTGAATCTTCTGAGATGCTTATGAGGTCAACTGTTGCCTGATACTACTGGGGTCTAATCCATATACCCATGCGCGTAAGTATGGCTGATCAGATTTTATAGCGTCAGATGTTAATTTGAAAGGCAGAAGCAGTTATTACTCTTCATTGCACGTTTCCCTTCTACTGGACATGCAGTCGTTACAATGGAAAAGGATCGCGAAAAAATAGGCGAACCGAATTACAATTTGGGGTGTGTTTTAAATGTATATGCAGAAGATGACAGTGGGGGAGGGGGTTCCAAAGACAGAAAGAAAAGAAAAAATAGAAAGAAAAAAAAAAAACAATGAACGAATGCGTGACAACAAACCTGATAATCAAATAATCTAATGTGCAGATCAATCGCGAATACTGTCCAATGACCCCCTTTCAAGATCCAGGAAGCTCGTACTCTCCCTTTTTAACCTTTGCATCTTATCGCCGAGCATCCCATTGCTCAGGCCCCGTAGGGTGCGATTGCCCAAGACCAAGGAAGGCTTGCTCTCGGGACGACTACCCATGTGGAGTTCCGTCTCCTCCATCTCGTCGTCGAAATCGATGTCCAAGAAGGATGGCTTCAAAGTCTGTCGCTTCATCAACAACTTCGACTTTTCGAGTGGTGACAGCACCTTCTTGGGAGTCCTCGCCTGAGAGTGAACACTCTTCGTTTCCGGCTTTGAGGTCACAGAGAGAAGACTGTTTCGAGGACTCGGACATTCGACTATTGCGGTATAGATGCCACGGGAGGTGGTTGATCCGGTGGTTGATTGAGTGGCAGTTGAACGACGATCGTTGGCTCCGTTATCGATGTTGGACATGGCCCTCGAACGAGGCGCAGGCGTGAGCGGATTCACCGTCGCACCTGGAGCGGACCGCATTGACGACGAGATCGACGAACGTGGAAGCCGAGACCGAAGTGGAGGAGGGGATAAAGGACCTCTCCGAGTCCCCACACCTGTACTTTTCGTAGATCCCTGCGACGTCGACGGACGGTGGCGTGGAGCCAAACCTTGAGAACGAATGGCCGTAGTGGAATCGGAGGTAGAGGGGCGACTGGAGTTCGGTCTTCCTTCGTATATAGCCCTCATCGGACCTGCCGTTCGATTGGCAAGCGATGTGATCGGTAACGGCGACGGTTCACGAAGCAAGGATTCCGTCCCCCACCCCAAACCTCCGGCCTCGCTCAAGATGGAACCCATGTCGTCGAAATCCCCATGCAGTAGATCGTCGTCCTGTGCAAGCTCGGCTAGCGCACGGTCCCGTGTGTTATCGCTATAGAAGATCTCACCCACACGAAGGAGTTGACTCGGTGGCAGAATATGCATCGAATAGTCGGAGCGGACAGGTGAAGTTGACTTGGCTTTCCTTGCGAGAGACTTGGCGGAGGGGGAAGAGCTGACTGAATCCGTAAACGATGTCGCGGGACCAGCATCTTCAGTGCTTCGCCGTTCTGACGAAGGGAACCTGTTCAGTGTCACCGCCAGGGACCTCGTGTCATCGTCCTTCGTATAGCGAGACTTCTCCAGCGCCCAGTCCAGGGAGGTATCCATCGTCTCACCCTTGGGACCCACGGTCTGTGACGAGACGACCGAAGCTTTCGAATCCCTTCCAAACTTCCGCTTCACTGACGATGAACGATGTCCAGACTCACTTCCACCAGCTCCACCTAGAGAAATGGGCTTCGGTGCAGGCGGGGAGGCGGGGGAGGGAAATTGACCGGCTATGGATGTCAACGTAGTTGCTGGTGCCTTGGTGGTAGTGAACGAGCTGAAGTGACGGAGTGAAGGAACGGGAGGTAGATTAGGTTGTATATTGAACGATTTCTGGCGTTTCGGTCCCGTCACAACCGACCTAGCAGTGTACATGCTGCTCCCTCCCTCCTCACTCATGGATCCCGATGCAGACGATGCCATGGCCTTTATGAAGCTCTGCATAGATGACGCACCCAGCATGGCCAGCGGACCAGACGTCGTTCGAGTGCGACCTCGACTGACGCTTCCACTCCCGTTCGGAATCAACTTTGCGGTTGGTGGAGACGGCGAGCCATAGTCCCTGCTCCGGTTTCGAGACCGGGGAACAGGGATGGAAGGTAACGGCGGGCTCGTTCCACCCAACAACGATGTGACCCCGAAGCTCGTACCCAAAGCTGGATCCATCCGTGATTTCGTCGAGGCTGGCTCACTACCCCTTCTCTTCCGGAGCGAAGAGTACGACGTGACGAAACTCGCATCGAGATCACTCAGATCGTCCTCATCTTCATCATCAACTCTATCCAGTGTACCAAGATTCCTACCACTCTGGGACAAGGACATTGAGAGGTCCGAGGCTGAGGCGGCAATGTTTGTCATGACAGGGTTGTTCCGGAAATGCATAGGGGTAAGTGGTTCGCGGGGTGAAGTGGTGGAGCTGTTAGATCGAGATGTAGTGTGTGAGGGGCGAGATGGAATGTGTAAACGCGATGGGTGCTGGGGTGACGATTTGGGTGAAGGACTGCTACCGTGACCTTGATGGCTATAGCTGCGGCCAAGTGCCAGCGGCATGGCAGAAGTACCATGTCGCAACATGGGTGTAGTCGTTGTTGTTGGAGTTGGTGTCGTTACGATGTAATCATGTGTTGGGTAAAGGAGAACCTGACTCGTGGCAGCAGCCGCACTGACGATCGCGTCCTGGATCATCTCCAGCGCACTCCTCGACCGAGGCGGAAGTGCAAGCTCCGGCATACGTTCCAACCTCGGCTCTAGGACTGCTCCTGCTACTGCTGCTTTGGGTTCCGCTTTACGAATCGCCAACGGCTCCAATCCTTCACCACCACCCCTGGACGCACCCACCGACTTCTTTCGCTCCTTCCGCAGTGGCTCGATGGTGAACCCCATACCACGTTCCACGACAAACGAAGGTGTAGGCAGCGGTATCACACCTCCCTCCTCATCGCTACTCTCTCTCGCTTCCTCGCTATCGAACGATCCGACCACCGGCATCCCAGTGGGATATGGACTGATGAAGTACTTCTCCGCCGAGCTCGAAAGCACCGACGACGGCGAGCACCCCGCCTCACCAGGCTTCGGAGGCAACAGCAGTTCAAACTCGCCCGTCTCCTCTCCTCTCTCACAAAGGATCGGGGACACCTTCCCCCTCGTGTTATTCGCAGGTGGCAGTATGATCTCCACGACATTACCATCATCGTCCCTATCCGTCTTGCCATGAGCCTGAACGGTAGTCTCTCTGGAGAGGCTATGCGCCGCCATGCGAGCCAGTTCCGAGTCGAGTTCCATGTCCAGATCGATGCCTCCGGCTTTGGTAGCGCCCATGATCATGTCGTCCATCTCGTGCACCGTGATGGCCAGGGAAGCCCTTAACCGTCCCTTGAGACTGTCGTTGGACGACTTGGATTCGGTTGATGTTGGCCTCGGTCTCGGGTTGGCGGGCTCAGGTGAAGTCACTTGTGGAGGAGGAGCAGCTGGGAGGGTAACAGCGGTCGTGGTCTCTGCGAATGGCTTCATCGACAAGAATCCAGCGCGGCGCTTTGAAGGATCGCGAACGGGAGAAGGAGGCGGGGCGAGAGAAGCGAAGGAAGATTGATGGGAAAGAAGTTGACGTTGACCCGATGGGCGGCGACTCGTACTGGTCAAATCCGACTGAGAAGACTTGTTAGACATGGGGTGATCCGGTTGGGTCGGGATAGAAGGCGACGGAGGCGACGTGACAGGTTGGGGCGTTTGACGTGTACCGAGACTGCTGAGATTCCCGCTACGACCAGAACTGTCCGTGCTATGAGTGCTGATTCGTGACGTTGGGGTCGCAGCTCTCGGTCGAAGCAAGTTACCGAAACGAGACGAGTGCTCCGGCTTCTCCACCATCGGCTCTGACGACCTGAATTACAAAAAAAAAAAAAAAGGTGAAGAAGGCAAGGGTTGTTGAATCCGTCAACATCTATGACGTCGGTATATCCAATTTTGATTGTGGCCTTTTGTGGGAATCACTCACTTCTTATCTTTCCCTGGCTTAGTTCGGAAAGGTAACAAAGGCATTGGCTTTTTCGGGAATGGACCTGCACTGTTAGGCCCTGGATCTTGGTTGACGGCAGGAGCTAGGGTAGAGGTGGTTGGTGCTGAGGGGCGCCTCGAGAGGTTCAGAGGTTGGACGACGAGCCTAAGACCATGGGTAGCGGGGCGTGCTTTCTCCTGTGCGCGCTCATCGAAGTATTCGTCTCGCAATGGAGAAGATGGTGGGAGTTTGAACGTCGAGTTTAGTAGGTCTCCAAAGGATTGGCTGTCGGGTGTGAGGGGAGGTGGCGTTGGGAGGACATGAAAAGAGTTGGTCCCAGAAGCGAACGGATCGTATTCCTCCACTGACAAGAGGGAAGGCAACTGATGAGGTCCAACACGCTTGGACAGTGCGGAGGCTGTGCTGTTACTGCGGCTTCGTGGATCGGTGTGCGGGGCTCTCCCGTCGGTGGACGCGCCGGGGGTGATCGGCCACTGAGTCGAAGCCGTCGAACTCGAGAGGGTATATCCACGATTCCGAGCATTGGATTTGGCGCTCGTGTTGATCGAGCTCGCGTCCGTAATAATGTCGCTATCATTGACGCTATATCCAGCCTCGGACAGTTTTCTCGACCGGTTGCTACCCCCACCCATCCCAAAGAAATTACCGAATGTCGACG
Organism: Tulasnella sp. JGI-2019a; assembly: GCA_019633535.1. NCBI lineage: Eukaryota > Fungi > Basidiomycota > Agaricomycetes > Cantharellales > Tulasnellaceae > Tulasnella sp. JGI-2019a. The sequence goes on from WSUE01000170.1 coordinate 17,947, forward strand.
AAGCGCCAGAGGAGAGCGTGCTCGTTGGTTGGATGATCTTGACACGAGAGTCGTTGGAGGTCTTCCTCATATTGCTCCTGTTGGACGGCGCCAGGGAAGTCGCTAGGGAAACGTACGAGCTCGCAGGATGATTGGACGCGGTGGCTCCTCGCGAATGAGCGGCTCCATGAGTAGATTGGTATGGCGGATTCGCGCCATAAGGACTGGCAACGGATGCGGAGGAAGCCACCGAAGAAGAGGGCGGAGTGAAGCGATTTGTCGGGAGGTCCGTTACGATAGGTTTTGGACCGCTCCTTCGAGACCACCAGCTCGTTGACATCTACAAGCTACTTCCAGACTGTTTTCCGGAGAGCCGATTTACACCTGTTTTTTTTTCAATGCAGCATCAGCGGTGTGTGCCAGCCAGAGTGTGAAGAAAGGAGCTAGGATTTTTTGCGTTTTCTGTTTGGCCCCTTTGCCTAGTCCAGATTGAAACTATCAAACTCACCCGGCCTTCAATCCGATTGAGCCTAATAAAGAATAAGAATAGCAATCCCAAGACCAGAAAAACGAGCAAGCTGTGTTCAACAGTCGTCCACAAAGAGAGCGTCGAGTGTTTTTGCCGCGTTTGACTAACGGCCAAGAGGACGATGGTGGATGAGATGAGATTGAAGTATGTAGACTTGGATAATTTGGAATTCACCGGGAAATAGGAGCCAACTCCATGCTGGATGTCTCTCACACTTGTACCTGATGGCTAACGTCTTCCAGGGGTCCACACCTGTAACCCTCTTTTTCATTCGTTTATGGACGAGGACAACATGGAAGGAGATCTCGCACTTATGCTGGGTGCTCAATCTGCTCAAGAGACTACATAGGAATGCAAATCATGCCATGCCTTGAAACGTTGTGCAGCTGTTTGCCGCTGAAACTCGTGGCTTCATTCAATTAATCTCTGAGGCTTAAACCATGACGACGGGTCCGATCGCGATTCCTTAAACCGACAAGCCTCCTGTTACCGCCTCGGAACTGATTCCGCGAGACAGAGCGTCACTATCGCCACCTGGGCGACGACCTCTTTCGTCCCGTTTGCAAAGACGCAAATACAGATCTTTTTTTTTCTTATTCGAGCCTCACGCTGTCCCATATCTGCCTCGTGTTGAGACTCCTATATCAGGCCTGGATGTCTTCCCTCCGAATCTCGATCGTCCGATCACGTGAAGCCAAGGGTCCTATCGGCGGTGTGACTGAGACTGAATGGACATCCAGCTGTGGCAACATCGGCGACTCTGAACATGAACGAAAGAAGCCTCCCATCAACGGTTTCGGCCACAGTAAATTCGAGCCGGTTGCGCAGTGACGGATTCCTTTCTTCAAAACTGGCAAGTCAATCAATGGCGTTTCAGAAGACCCCCGAATGCGGAGGTACGAAGGGTCGGCATGAATGTTAGGAGGGTAGAAGCGATACTGGGTAGTTCCATCAAGCTAACCGCAGCATTCCAGAGTGTTGCCGTGGTAACTACCAGGGGGGATAGCTGCATTGGCCTAATTGTATCGGCCTACCAAAGTACCCTGATTAAACGTGGAGTTTGCGAATGGCAAATCCTACCTATTTAAGATCTTAGACAAATTCGCTGTGCCGCAGAGAGATTCTAAGGGGCAAGGCCTATTTAGTTCGTTCCCTCAGATCAGAGACCATTAGAGCACTGAACGACACACCCCACAGCGTTTGATCTATGTGGTGGTGCTTGATACATCATCCTTCCGAGGCTTTAGCCTAATTTTCATACCAGGACAAGATCTGGCGCTGTACGCAATATGTCTGAGTCCCATCTAAGCCGCTAATTCACCTAAAATAGCAACCATTTGCTTCGTATCCTCAGAAGAATTGACGGTGAATTGAAGATTACCCGCCATGTACTGCCGGCCCAACTCCAAATGACGAGCCAACAGGAGTCCCGCTAGTTCCTTCAGATTATCGACGAGCCGGGATGACCTCTCGGAGACCGCGAAGGGCAGGAATAGCGGTACCATGAACACGCACTCGGTCGACGTTGAGGTCTGTGCTTGCATTTAATATCGGGAGGGCCAGGCAGCGGTTACAAATGGATGGAGAAGACCTGGAAAACGCTGAGTCCCGATGATTTCTGTATAATAGTACTAAAATCTCCCCGCCCATGAGGTCCTGCGGATAGCCAAAGGCAGAATGGTCCCCTCCTTTTCTGTGGCGGACAGACGGGAGTGGTGGTTGGTCGTTAGCGGAATTTACGGAGGTTCGCGCCGAAGCAGACAGGGGCGCTGCTTATCCAACGAACATAACTCCCGACTGTTCGTAAATACCACAGGCGCACACCACCTCATCTGTCTACTTCCACTATCGTCTCTTGACCAGACATGGACACTTTTCTATCCACTGAGACAGACCCTAAATCAAGGTTAATGCTTACGACAACCAGTCATAATCAATAGGCATGCTGAATCCTTATCTCTTCTAGGGGCGCATTACTCACCAGCCTCGCAGTTGATCTTTGGACCCGGTTTGAGCAGACAGGAGGCAGAAAGGACCTAGATCAGAGCATCCAATATGACCAAGAGGCTCTGAATCTCTTACCTGGAGGACATCCGGAGAGAGCTAAGTCACTCTCCAACCTCACGGTTGGTCTTCGCGCCCGGTTCCGGGAGACTGGGGATAGAAGTGACCTTGACCAAAGCATCGAGAACGACCGAGAGGCGTTGGATCTCTCGCCCGAGGGGCATCCATCCCAAGCTCAGTCACTCTCCGGTCTCGGGATCGGTCTTGGGGTGCGATTCCTGGAAACGGGTCACAGAAGTGACCTTAACCAGAGCATTGAATATCACCAAAAGGTACTGAATCTCTGGCCAGATGGACATATATCCCGAGGCGGTTCACCATCCAACCTAGCAGTCGGTCTTCGGTCACGGTTCGAGCAAACCGAGGACGAAAGTGACATGGACCAGAGCATCCAGTATGCCGAGGAGGCGCTAGATCTCGAGTCTAACGGTCATCAGTCCAGAGCCAAGCCACTCTCTAATCTTGCCATCAGTCTTTGGATGCGGTTCGAGCAAACGGGATATCTGTGACCTTGATCAGAGCATTGAATACGATAAAGAGGCATTGAATATCTTGCCCAAGGGACACGTGGATGGAGGCATGTCACTCTCAAATCTCGCAGCTGGTCTTCAGACGCGGTTTGAGGAAACAGAGGACATAAGCGACCTCGATCAAAGCGTCAGGCACTACGAAGAGACGCTGAGTATCTGGTCTCAAGAAGATCTGTACAGAGCCAAGTCACTGTCCCACATCGCCATCGCTCTTTGGTTGCGCTTTGAGCAAATTGGGAATAGAAGCGACCTTGATCAGAGCATTCAATATGACCAGGAGACACTCGGTCTCTGGCCTGAGGAAGATTTATCGAGAGCCACATCACTCTGCAACCTTACAGTTGGTCTTTTGAGACGGTCCGAGCAAACCGGGAACAGAAGCGACCTTGATCAGAGTATCCAGTACGACGAAGAGGCTCTGAATCTCTTGCCCGAGGGAGATCGGTGCCGAGGAACTTCGCTCTCTAACCCCGCAGTCGCCCTTGGGACACGGTTTATGCAAACCGGAGACAGGGACGATCTTAGTAGGAGCATCAAATACCACCGTGACGTGCAGAATCTCTTGTCCGAAGAAGATCCGTTCAGAGTCACCGCACTCAATGACTATGCTATCAATCTTACTCGCCGATTTGAGCAGATGGGTGACAGGGATGACCTTGATCGGAGCATCGAATATCACCGAGAGGCGCTGAAACTCCGGCCGGAAGGACATCCACTGAGGCCTATATTGCTCCATAATCTTGGGGCCGTTCTTTGGACGCGGTTCCAGCAAGGGCGGGACAGAAGCGACCTTGATGAGAGCATCAAATATGAGCAAGAGGTGCTGAATCTCTTACACAGGGGACATCCGGACAGAGCCATGCCACTGTCTAACCTAGCAGGTGGTCTCCGGATGCGGTTCAAGCAAGTTAGGGACATAGACGACCTTGATCAGAGTATTCAACACAACCAAGGGGCATTAAATCTCTTGCCAGAGGGACATCCAGGCAGGGCTGAGGCGCTATCTAGCCTTGCAGCTAGTCTTGGAACACGGTTCGAGGAAGCTGGTGACATAGGTGACCTTGATCAAAGTATTGAATATCACCTAGCCGCACTGAAGCTCTGGCCGGAGGGACACTTACACAGGGCCTCAACACTGTCGAACCTCGCAATTGGTCTCACAACGCGTTTCAAACACACCAGGGACAAGAGTAATCTTGATCAGAGCATCAAGTATCACCAGGAGGTGCTGAATCTTTGGCCAAAGGGACATCCAGAGAGGTCCATGACCCTCTCTCATCTGGCCATGGACTTGATACAACGGTTTGAAGAGACCACTGACCGGGCCGATTTGGTCTGGTCACTACATTCAGCTAAGGAGGGCGCTACTCATGAATCGTCACCGGTTCTGTTTCGACTGAGTGCTTCACTCCAATGGATCAAAACTGGTAGACTGATGGAGGATCCATCAGTTATGGAGGCTTACACCACCTCGATTTCACTCCTTGATCATCATGTTACATTGGCACGCAGCATTGGCACTCGCCATGCCCGCCTTATAAATGACCCTTTTTCATCCCAGACGGCTGATCTCGCATCAGATGCCGCTTCACATGCACTTGAGGATTCGCTGCCAGAGATCGCCGTTGAAATCTTGGAGCGAGGTCGATCCATACACTACTCCCAACTTGGGCACTATCGTACATCCCTAGAAGATCTTGAAGCGGTTGATACCTAGCTGGCAGATCAGTTTCGGGCTCTGAGTACTAGATTCGAGGGCTCCATAATGACAAGTGATGGTCAGCAAGTAGTGCTACAGCCAGATGAAGGTGTGGTGGCTCGGTAAGGATATTGGCTATGTCGGTGTCTAAGCTCTCCACTTACTGGCCCTCCCTGGATAGGTATCAAATAACAGCAATTGAATGGGCTCGGGTTGTCCAACATATCCGACAGGTATCGGGGTTTTCCTCCTTTCTCAAAGGGAAGACGTATCAGGAACTACAGCTTGTTGCATTTCACGGACCAGTCGTGATTGTCAACATCAGCAAGTATCGCTCGGATGCCATTGTTATCCGGGTCACCGGGCCGCCTGTCATCATCCCTCTTCCTGATGCCTCTCTGGATGACATCCAATTGCTTTCAGAACGCCTTCACGATGTAGTGTCAAATCTTCAAAGAGACCCGGCCAAAAGGCGCCAAGAGATCGTACTTATACTGCGTGAGACCTGGAGAGTTATCGTTGAACCTGTCACAACTCAGCTGGAGGAACAGCTTGGAATGGCACGCGGATCTCGTCTCTGGTGGATACCGAGTTCAGAGATTTCCAGACTTACTTTCCGACATTGCACGTGTATCAGGCAGAGCCGGCGTCGCTATTCGTGTTCTTACCAGAGCGCAGGACGGCCAATGCTTGGGCCGCTATCTACCCCGCAGTAAGGGCTGCATCCATTAGCCATGCCGAATTAGTATTACAGGTGATTTGCGAGTATACCTTGAGTCCACGAGCGAGACGCGTCCGGGATGAGTGGCGGTGGGGAAGATATTATTGGAAATTCACCGGTCATGGCGGGATGGTGTATCTCCCGCAGCATCATGATCACAAGAATCCTCGGGAATGGCGACCTGCGTGATACACCCAGTTATTGGATTAAGAATCACCCCGACAGTATTGGTCAATGACCTGTCTCTGGTAGCGACAGATGGTGCCCCGAGTCAACATTCGCCTGCTTGTTGGTCAAGCAAAATGTTTCCGGGCGGACCTTGATTGTAGGTCCAGGTTGTACTCAATTAGGAGTAACACAGGAAACGACGACCTTTTGGTGAGGTGCAGTCGCGCAATTGGCGGAGGGATTTTTGGCGTTTCAAAGTAACAGCAACAATGTGCTGGTCTCACCTCCCGCAGAGATAACGGCAGTCTCTTCGTTAGGTGGTAATCATTTGTTCAGTTGTTGCTGTGCTGCAAGGTTGAGTCCTGGCACCCGCAAATGATCGAGCAGCAGGTTGCCCCAAGCCCACACAGATCAGGCGAAGACGTGCGCTGCTTGATTTCTCAGTATAAGCAAGCCAACCCATCTGCCTTAACAAACTCTGCGCTGTTATCACGTGACTCGTGCTATCATCTCGCCTTGGCACTGGCGCCACAGACCCCCGACACAATTATACAAACTGAGGTCTCCGCGCTATGCTATAAGCTCTCCAGCACACATACCGCGTATGATATTGTCAGAATGGAGACGGTCTGCGATTTGAGACACGATGACCAGGTCGGCTTTCATACCGGTATATTACACTCATGGACTGGACTGGTCGCTAACCTGCAGGTCCCACGTAATAATGATACCGGAGCTAGTCGGGATAGTCATATCACATAAGATCTAAGTTACTGTGGAATTCCAGGAGGAATTTGCATTGCAAGAGTTGCAGGAGAAGATGGTAGGCTACCAGTGTTCGAAGCATGTGTGGAGGGCAGGACATGTTGCAGTTGAACTGTTCACAGGCGCAGGGATCGTTGTATTTCCTTTCAGAGGTAGTTTGAAGTTGGACTGCCTAGGCCTGGTTCGGGGAGGGTTGCCGGTTGGGTGGGTGACGTCAACTTGAAACGGTGCTTCATGCCGTCTCGCCCGATGCATCATCCCCGTGGCATCCGTGACCCAAACGAAACCAACGACAACCCTGCTGCTGCGGTACCGCTCCTACAAAGCGTGAATCCTAGTCTGACCTGACCATCGTGCCTCTCAGTATCTTCATCAATCACAGCTCTTTGCTCGGTCTTGGGAAATTTACGGCCTTTCAATGGCGACTGCCGTGCCACCATATGCTCTCCCAATCGGGTCGCGACCGCCACCTAAAGGCTCAACGTTCCTGAGGACGCTGGGCTTTGCTCTCGTCTTTGATGTTGCCATCTTGTGCATACATGGCACTCAATATCTCGTATGGCCCCTGAAATTCATCAACAAGCGGCTCTTTGAGCGCGGAAACCGTTGGATCAAGGGAGGATTTGGTGTCCTTATGGGTGGGTACTTTTCTTTTCGACTGCACACATACGGAGCATGGCCGTTTATGCAACAAATGAGGCTGACGGCATTCCTCTGACGGGCAGTCCTAACATGTCAGTGGTTCGCACCAACGCAGTTTGTGATCACGACGGAGGGCATGGACGATTCTATGATCGTCAAAGACGCGGCAGGAAAGGTCGTCGGACTACAGCTGCCTGAGAAGCTTGTGATGATGTCCAATCACCAGGTATGCGTCCTCCGCCGTGCCGGCTCGGCATGTCTTGACTGAATGCGCTGTCCTTTTCACCTGCAAATAGGTCTATCTTGACTGGTGGTGCGCGAATCAGAATGTCATCCTAAACATGATCCCAGCTTACGCATTGCTTGTTTTGCTTTCTTTATGATAGGTATCTCTGGGCCTTCACTTATTTCCTCAATATGCACGCATACGTGATCATTATGCTCAAGAAGTCGCTGAAGTGGGTACCCGTTGTTGGGTGTGAGCCATCTTCCCCTCTTCATGTTTTTAAAGAACGAAAACGCCCATGACTTTTTTCTTTTAAGGGGGTATGCAATTCTTCGGATTCATTTTTATGGCTCGGTCATGGGTGGCCGACCGCTTGATCCTTGAGAAGGAGCTAACTCGCTTAGGGGAGCAAACTCAGAAGCGGGATAGTCCTCTCTTCTTGATGATTTTCCCCGAGGGGACTTTGGTATCAAAGGATACACGACCCTTGAGCAAAAAGTACGCCGACAAAGTGGGACTTGTGAGTGTACATTCTTGGGCCCTCCCTCTCAACCTTGGAAAACATCTTTGAGCTTACTATCGACCAATTTTGTGAAGGACGACCTAACGCACACGCTCCTTCCGCGCTCGACAGGACTACACTTCTCACTGCGAGCCCTCGCGCCATACATTCCATCCCTTCACCTCCTCGACATCACAATCGGCTATCCTGGTGTACCTCCCGCAGGCTTCGGTCAAGCATACTACACCATACGTTCCGTATTCTTCCAATCCACACCACCTCCCGCCGTCCACCTCCATCTACGCATCTACCAAGTCCAACGTGACGTTCCCATCGGCCATGTCAGACCTGGAGGGCACGGACAGATTGAGTCTACAGACTCGGAAAAGACCATCTTCGACAAATGGCTGACAGACAGGTGGAGGGAGAAGGATCGGCTCATGGATGGGTTCTACAGGGACGGAAAGTTCACGAGTTCCGAATCGAAGCCGAAAGAGAGTTCTGCCAAAACAGAGGTTGGCAGCATCTCGAGTGCGTTTGGTGATATAAAGGCGACAAACGGGAATGGCAACGGTCACGTCATGAAAGGAGATGAGGCGATGGTCATCCCCATTGAGACGAGGTCTGCCGTTGATGTGTTGGATGCTTTCTGCTATGGCTTCCCTGGATGGCTTTTATGGGCGTTCATTAAGGCTAGACGATCTATGCGAGGGTGACCTTTTTCATTCCGATTTGGTCACGATGCAATTGTTTTCTACATTCCAGTTTTCCTTTGTTGTCTAACGCTTTCATTCGAAAGGACTATCGGCCTACTACATGGTTTTGAATACTCACCACAATACACGATCCAAAGATCTTTAGCCCAAGGCCGCGTCAACATTGTAGAACATGCGAGGCAAGGCTGACCAAGTTTAGTGTTTGGCCGGGTATTCGGGTAAGACGTTACCGCCCTCCACGACTCACCAACCATCCCAAATTCCTGAGAACGGCTTGTGATGAATCTCTGGTCGTGAACTTCTCCGCTCACAAATGGTCCATGACGCTGAGCAACCATTAATCTGAAAACCCTCCACTCAACTACAATTTAAAAGCCACCCGATACTATGCAGCATTTGATCTTCACAGCACAACCTCATCCACATCAACCATACATATTACCACTGAATACTCTACAATATAAATTACACCCTCCGATAATCTTCACCTTCATATAATCTAATCATCATGGTTGCCGGAGATATCACATCGAAGCTTTTCACCCCTCTCCAAGTCGGAGATATCACTCTATCTCACCGTGTCGTGATGGCCCCTTTGACTCGCTTGCGAGCCAATGACGAACACGTACCTCAAGAGGTGAGCGGTGATTTACCACCTAAACTTCAAATGATTACCCTAACCATAACACCCATGGAGCAGATCGCGACGACATATTACTCCCAACGTGCGAGTCCGGGAACGTTAATGATCACCGAAGCGACCTATATCAAAGGCGAAGCAGGTGGATTCGCGTGAGCATTCGACTTATTACCTAAGTTCATCAACCGTTGGCATCCATTAACACTCCATCTGCATTTGATCTAGTAACGTTCCGGGAATCTGGAGTGATGAGCAGATTGCGGCCTGGAAGAACATCACCGATGCTGTCCATGCGAAAGGCGCCTTCATCTACCTGCAAATGTGGGCTCTTGGACGGGCTGCGGATCCAGCCGTCATGGCGAGCAAAGGCTTCAAGATCGTCTCCCCGGGCGACATTCCCATGGAGGGGAGACCTGTACCAACGCCTCTGACCAGGGGGGAGATATATCAGTACGTTGAGTGGTACGCACAAGCTGCGAAGAACGCTGTCCACAAAGCGGGTTTCGATGGCGTCGAGGTGGGTCTCAAAACCTTTATCTCTGAAAAAATAAAATAAGAATTGACCATGCTTCAAACCAAATTAGATGCACAATGCGAACGGATTTCGTATGTCGTGATACACCCTATTGATCTTGGATCTATTCCTTACTGCGCATAATTTCAATCTATTGTAGTGCTTGACCAGTTTCTGCAAACGAACTCCAATAACCGCACGGACGAGTTTGGTGGCTCCGTGGAGAACCGGTCGCGCTTGGCATTACTGGTAACTGTGGCGCCTATCCTCGCATTACAGGCGCGACTGGTAAATAACTAATGCGATCAACTCCCCTAGATCGCAAAAGCGGTCACAGATGCCGTCGGTCAAGAAAAGACCGGTGTGCGCTTCTCTCCTCACGGGAGGTACCAAAACATGCGGATGCCCGACGACCTCATGGAGGAGCAGTTCACCTATGTCATCACAGCCCTTCGAGACACTTACCCCAAACTCGCCTACCTGCATGTGACCGAACCGCGCGTCAGCGGCATCAAATACTCAGATCTAGAGCATGGGTCAAGCATCGAATTTGCTCGAAGGATCTGGGGTAATGTTCCTGGCCGGGCGTTCTTAGCTGCAGGTGGATATAAGAGAGAAACGGCGATCGAGACCGCAGAGAAGCATGGAGGCGCGATCGTCTTTGGCCGGGCATTTATTGCCAACCCTGATCTACCAGTGAGCCTCTCTGTAAGACAATGTATATGAGATTGTATCTGACTTGTACCTCATTTGACTCACAGCTCCGCCTGAAGTATGATTTACCATTGAATAAGCCTGATCGCTCTACATTCTATACTGGCGGTGCACAAGGTAAGCTATGGTTGAAGCTGAACACACACACACCACATCCCATTACTAACTCGTATTCCCTCCACTTTACCATGTCTCGTGTCCCAGGTTACATCGATTACCCGTTATCAGAGGAGCTTCCTAGGGGATCGTAGATCTCGAATAGAAATATCGTCCAAATCGTCGACCCTGTATGTAATGTACCTTACGACTCGCGATGTTATAAGATCGTACTCTTTTATTATGTCGTGGAAGCGATAATAGTTTATCTTCCTCAGCAAGGGCAGCGTTGTCTAAGGGTCTCAAGTAAACGCCGATATCTGGCCGCGATAAGCGCTGGACACCGCCTCCGCCTCCATCACCGCTCCAACCTTATATCTCACCTTTCACCTTCTATTTGTGATTCCGATCAGCGATGAATCAGATCCGCAAAGCTTTCCAGGCTAGGCGCAAGTCTCTCAAATTCCATGAAGCCGTTATGGTACCGGAGCTCCTGTTGTTGTACTTTGTAGGGATGTCAGGGGAAGAACTCCTCGTCATAGCCATGGTTTGTCGAGCTTGGTCGCTCGTTGCTCTGGACCTTTACTGGAGCACAAACTACGCATCCCTAAGCATGTTGGCTATGAGATTGATCCATACAAGGCAACCTCTAGCTCGGGGGACTCGCCGTGTCTTCGAGGAGCGTCGACCCATAGAATCATTCGTATGTCTCTTCCGCATTCATCTCGAATCTCTACAGAGTTGATGAGATGTAATAGAAACAGCATCCTTCGACATCACGGGATATTCATCCCGACGACTGGTCGTACTTCCTCCATCTCGCCCAGAAGATCGGTCGCCTTCGCATATCCGTCATACCCGACCACGTGTTCACCAATAAACTACAAAAAGAAATTGTATTCGGCAGCAATCCGATCTTCCCCCAACTCAAATCACTATACCTGAATGTCGAATCGTTCTTCGGTGTGAAATGGTCGCCCCTTTTGTCTCTCATTTTGACCCCGACCATAGATACACTGGACGTCATTGGTGGGATCGATAGCATGAATCTAGTAAATATCGTCACATTCCAAGCCATCTCCGTTGCGAAACGCATACAAAACCTTGGCGTATCCGGTCCCCTCCTTCCCCTCTTACTTCAGCCACCTTCCAATGAGCTCCAGCAACTAACCATCCTCCGGCTTCATCGCTTCAACCCTGGAGTCCTACACGAAATAGCTCATCTCCCGAATCTGGTCGAACTCTATTTCGAAAACTACCTGTCGAGTACGAAGCATCGTATTTCGCTAGCTGGCGATATCATCTTACCTGCGCTAGAGATATTATCCTTCGACGGCGAAAATACCACTCCCCACCTTCGTGTCCATATATTCATTGAAATCGTGATGCCGCGTCTCCACACACTCATTCTTCGTCCATATCTGAAGTGGGAATACGCTGACACAGCTGGTATCCTGCTCCTGGAAGAACGCAGCCCGTTACTCAAGAGGTTTGATGTCGGTTGGGGGTCAGGACCTGGGCCTAGCATATGGCCGCTCGGTTCCCTCACCAACACTCTCCTTCGGTTCACCCAACTCCGCGAAATCAAGATCGAGACTCACGAATCCGACACGATGCTATACGAAGGCTACGTCGCATGGTTCGTGGAACATCTGCCGTTATTAGAATCACTCGTCCTGGCTCCAGTGGACCCGGAAAAGCTTGGGGCTTTTACGGAGAAGGTTCTGGTGGAATTTACAGCATTTCCAACTGTATTGAAGCATTTGGACATCCCGCTCAACCTCTCGACGATCGATCAAGTGTATTTAAGCGCGATACCACCTGAACACGAAACGGCCTCGACGCTCCGATCCTTTCGCGCGCGACCGTTAATATTGTCGGGGAAGCAGATTGGAGAGGCGGCGAGGTTCTTGGCGGCGTGGTGTCCGAACGTGAAGGACTGGGGTTTACGGCTGAAGTTCGTAGACGTGGCTCAACCCGCGAAGGCAAAACGCTTCGAAGAGGCGTTCTGGACGGGGCTGAGGGGCCTCCCTCATGGAAGTGGACTGACTTGACGCTTTTGAAGTGAGTCTTTGAACCACTGTGACGAATCATTCTGTCTACAGATTTAGCATCCCATTGCCTGTTAGGTGTTTCCGCACGCTAATAGTCCCAGCAGCTTCAGACCTGCGACCTGCTTCAACATCGCATTCCACCTCTCGATTGGCAGGCACATCGATCTCGACTAGATATCCCTCCGAACACTTTATATCATGCTTTCTATCGCTTCTTCTATGGTCTCTTAATATCGCTATTCACTCGATCTCGATTTTTCCCCGGCTCATTTCCCTTCTGTTTCAACTCTCGTGCCATCTTCTTTCCGGATTCGTTTCCTGGTTCCTTACCCTCCGCTCCCATGGACTTTGCTGAGACCATCTTGGACGTTTTCGATCCGATTCCTGTAGTACTGATGATATGTGGCTTTAAATCCATTCGGTACGGGGTCACCCTCGAACTGGACCAAGACGAGAAGGACCAAGAACCTCTGGCGGTATCAGCCAGCTGATCGTTTCGACCTTTCCTACAATACTAATATGTATACTATCCCCCTTGTCAGCAACACGGGACTGAAATGACGCGCACGATGTTTTACAAAGGGGCTTGTACTCGTTCGACATATCTCTTGTGTTGTAGAACATTAGATTGTCAGCTCCTTTGTTGCAAAACATGCTGGGAGCGCATGATTAGCTTGAAAAAAAAAAGGATTCTACAAAAGTCACAGCCCCACTTGTACTTTTGTAGATCGCGTGGTGGATGTACGGCGCCCCTATGTGACCTCTGACGATCTCGGGAGTGGTAGTAACTCGCGGGCATGGGTTCCCATCTCAACTCGAATTGAACTTCAACGTAGAAGCACTGCCCTTTGCAACCTTGTCGTCCATTCCAGATGCTCGCGGTCGTCCTTGGTCTGCGGCGAGTTTCAAAGCCGATCTTTTGAGTCTTTCACGGTCATTTGGATGTCACGATCCTCCTCGTCTTTGATGCCGTCAATTGAGTGGTTGTGCCCCCGTCAAATTTGGAGTGAGTGTGCTTCTGAGACCATCGTGATGGTTGCTTCTTATTGTATGACGTCATGGACGATTACCTGTGCTGCTTTGATTTAGAACTCGCAGCCGGAATTTCCCTGTTGTATTCAAAAGGCTATTAGATGCAGCGTGGCGAGGTTGGGAGGAGGGAATGAGGACGTGGGGGTGCGGCCATGCCCGTGGTGGAAGACGCTGTCACATAAACGATGAGAACAAGCGAGTAATATTAATGCTTTTGTTGCACCATTTATAATCACATCCCCGAGTGCACTGGCTTTGTTTAATCCCCGTCGGAAGTTTCAGGTGGTATCCTTTTCTTATTGGTGTGATGAGGGAGACAGTAGTGAGGTGTTCATATGGTGTCGTCATAATACAATTCAAAAGTTATTTACATGTCCATGTCAACCAGTCTCATGAAGCCCTATAGCATAATACTCCCGCTAAGACATCAACCCAATAATGGCTAAGGGTTGATTGGCGTTAAGGCCAGGATAACCGCTCTGGTCAGTCCTCTTGGGGGGCCAAAATGACGGAAAATCGACATAAATGGCATCGTCGTATCAGCAATGCTCCCACGTCTTTGCTCTTCACCGCTACAATTAGGAATGAAGATTCGCTTAAGCCCGAATTTAGAGAGCCAACACTATCAACGTAAACCAACTCACAGATCATAGGATACTCTGGCAGCCACGCTAGGTACTGCTTCGTTCGCTTCCTGATTCTTGGGGTATTCGCCCCCTAGGGTATATACTATATCGTCGGCCGTCGGTCGTGGGCGTGGATCTGGCGTCCAACAGGAGGCTGCAAGGCTCCACAGGTCCTGGAATTGTTGCCCTTCGCGTGATAGCGGCTCGAATGGAGGTCGCTTGCCAGATGTTACGGCCAGCACAACAGACAAAGCAGATCGAAGGTGCGGGAAGGGAAACTGCGCTGAGAGGATCTGAAGTAGGATGGTGATTAGTCATACTTTTGTTCAATGACATTATGGATTCATACCTCAGCAATCGTCATTCCGAATGCGTAAACGTCGCTCGCAGTCGTCTTCACAACACTCTCATCTTCCTTCAGTAACTCCGGACTCATCCATCTGCAGAATCCGGCGCCCTTCAGCGCCACGGAAGTGAAAGCGTATTCGGTATGCATGACATTGGTCAGGCCGAAGTCGCAGATCTTTGGATGTAGTGTGTCATCTAGTAGGATGTTGGGTGCTTTTGAATAGCCGTGGATGACGTTATTCGCGTGCAGGTAGGGTGGCCCCGATGCGATACCGATGATCTGGATAAGGAGAGCGTCAACTCACAACATAAAGTATGATGAGATAGGCTGTTCCGATGCGCTATCGTCATGCTTACCACATCGTGTTCCTTGAAGCTTCTATACAGGATAGCTCGAGTACCAAGCGCATCCTGCTTCTCCTGACTTAACCGGAGGAACTCGAGGCGGGAGGTCACAAAGTGGTGAAGATCCCCATGTTTCATCCACGGCGGCACCAGATATGTTTCGTCAGGCACATCAACGACACCCAAGAAGGGTTGAACGTTGACGTGACGGAGTGAATGCCAGATCTTAGCTTCTCTTGATACCCGCTGTTAAAAAAAATGAGCGCATTAATCAGGTATAGAGAGCCTTGGATGGTACTTACTCTGTTGATTGTGGCTGCCACGCCATCTACCAAACGACCAGAGACTCGGATGCGTTTCATTGCCAGCTTGGCACCTGTTTTCCTGCAGTATCCCTGGAATAAGTCACAATGGCCTCCCCCGCTAAACCGCTTAGTCGGTTCCGGTATACATATGTCACAGTCGAACTCCGGCAAATGGACATGTAATGAGTGGGATCTTTAAAAGAATCCAGCGCATGATAAGATATTGGCACAGCTGAATTCATGGTACGTATTAGGATATACACGTTGTGTACTTGAGACGCGATCAACTGACGACGAGAACGGCATGGGCAAAAGGAGGAGAATGATCGAAATCATGACTCACCCATGATAACCGTGTGACTGACACGCGATGTATGCCTTGAGCGAAGATGGGATAGGAGAATAGCGCCCCTAACGGCTGGAGCTCACGCACCATGTGGGCTGTGGGCGTGCCCACTCTGATTTCCCGATTTGGCCCCCGTGAGAGAAGCTACAGGGAAAGCGGCGACCTTACGTACTGTGACGCTAGACGAGTTTGCGCACGTCTCTCCCACCAGTTACGATTGTAGAAACACGTAATTGCGGACAGATGAAAGAAAGTGGAGGCGGATTGGGTCCGTCGGGAGGGAAATGTGGTCTTGGAACACTAATCGGCATTCGGACTGACGATCGCACACAGCGATAACATTCCACTATCGGGGGCTTGTAAGCTACTAGGCATCCATATATTTGAGATTGTACCATGACCTGGGCTGCACTAGATTAGAATGACGGTCTGCAATGCTTGCAACTAAACACAGGAAGAAAAATTAAACTATCCTTACGACTCCAGTATGACTCTGCATAATATCTATATTACTCAGGCTCCCCGTCACCATAATACCGTTGCTTGTGCGATGGCTGGGTCTCTGGCATGGGTACTGTCATTTGCAGTTGCCAGCAATAGCATCCCCAGTTCAGATACCAATCAGCGTCCCAAGACCACATTTTTCTCCCTGCGGACCCAACCCGCCTCCGCTTTCCTTTCATCCGTCTGCAATTCCGTGTTTCTAACTACATTTACAATCGTAACTGTGGTGGGAGAGACGTGCGCAAACTCGTCTAGCGTGTACGCAAGGTTGCCGCTTTCCCTGCAGCTTCTCTCACGGAGGCCAAATCGGGAAATCGGAGTGGGGCACCTTGTTGTACGGGGGAGCACGAGAATTCTATGTAACACCAATAGGGTTCTATATGGAAACGGTGTTAACTGGAGCCGTAACTCCGTCCGAGTTTGGAAGAGCGCACCACACATGAAACCCCTAATCAACAGCTCAGCCGTGATGTAAACGCCTTAAATAAACGTATAATTAGGCCCCACAATATGATTCTAAGTAGCGTTTTAGAGCTAGGGTTAAGGGGTCCTCCTGTTTGCTCCAGTGGCACAGCCGGGGTTCTTTTGATGAAAGTTGCAATAGAAGCACGGTGGTGATGTTCGCGCCGTCCTCGCTGGGAACACTCAACGGTCTGAAAAGATGGATCGCCCCGCCACCCAGAACGTTGAGGATTGAGGTTTCAGCTACCCTAACGACATCGTGTGAAAATACCAAAGCCCTTGACCCTCCCGTTTTGCGACTATACTTCAACCCGGCCAGTAATGGCAAGCTTCTCCCCTCGCCAAGCGCACTCCCCTCCTGATTGCCATTCCTTCTCGCGGCTGCATTCTCTGAGCAATGATGTACAAGGCTGTAGTCCAACAAACCGGGCTGGTAGCGTTTCTAAAGCTGCCACACCATCGCCCGTTATCTCAGCAGAACCTTCGCTAGTAAGTAAATAAATACACACAATGCAGTAAAAGAGCATTTACGAACCTCAGGATGACAGTTGCTGGTACCTAACACCCTTAACGCACCCATTACGTATGCGGGCACAAACTCACCACCCAGCCGACTTCTACTAACCTTTGATTCTAGGTTACATCATGATATGCTCTCTATAAAGGAAGATACCTTGGAAGCCATATATATTCAAGACCCAGCTACGTGGCTCGCTGGAGGCTTCTGTGACCTGATTTTAGCATACCACGAGATAGAGCATTCCAAACTAGCATTGAAGCGTATCAAAGTCCCAGGCGGTGTGATGGGTGATTCCGAGACGGTTGAGACCATAAAGAGGGTGAGTCATACTCTATGCGTGGACAGGTCAACAAGCCACCTGACGGTTCTGATTGGTCTCGCTTATACAGAGGCTAAGAAGAGAAGCTCGGATATGGCGCGCGCTTTGTCACGTCAACGTCCTCAAATTCCTGGGAGTTGCCGAGATATCCAACATAACGTATCTGCTATCGCCATGGATGGAACTCGGGGATCTATCCAGATTCGTCACTTCCCGCGTCCGATTCCTTGGGCTGGAAGCGGGTGAACAATACCTTCACCCCAAAGCCACTTATTTCAGGAACTTCAGGGAGCACAGTGTGGTAAGCGATCCCTTATATTCGACGACGCATACAATGGAGAACGAACATTACTTCGGATCAGATTACTGCCATTGCATCTGGAATGGCCTACATGCACGAGAACCATGTCATTCATGGGGACATGAAAGCCGCAAATGTTTTGCTCGACAATACGCTCCAGCCAAAGATCTGCGATTTTGGTTTAGCCAAAGTCCTTCACACCGAGTACGAGAGCACTTCCACAGGGCTGAAAGGTGGCGGAACCTGTAGATGGATGAGTCCAGAATTACTGGGGTTCGAAGGAGGCAATACAAAGAAGACAACCGAGAGCGATGTTTACGCATTTGGGATGACGATCGCTGAGGTACAAAGTCCTTCTACCGTTTAACGCAAGTCTCAAAACGCTGAGCAGCTGGTTCTTCAATAGATCTTATCAGCAAAAGTCCCCCTTCCGCACCTTCACCACCCTTGGACCGTTGCGGTTGCGGTCCATGCCGGCAAGCGACCTGTGCTCGAACCCGCATCTCGCGCAGGACAGTCGTTCGACGGCCTGTGGAAACTCGCAGCCTCCTGTTGGGTAGCAGATCCATCATTGCGCCCGAGGGCTGATATGATCATGAAGACCCTTGCAGTCAGCTTCGATGGCGTGGCGGAGGGATCTCGTAACACGTGACCTTGGTGAGTAACTCTTGCTATGCTTCGTGGACCATAAGCTGAGCTTCTCCTTGAGAAGCAGGATTACCACCAAGACGGCTCTGACTCACGCGGGAAACGATCCTTCGGGGTTGTTATAATGAATTGGACGATAGATTGCGCCATTCATCTGAGAAAAATTGCTCTCTTTGAAATAATGATTTCCAAGGTTTATCATCCGAGATTCGATTTAAATTTGAAGACTTGCTTTAGTGATACCATCTAGAAGTAAATATGCAACGCATGACTACCAGCTGAACGTAGGCGAAGCCTTGAGGGGAATGACAGGATTAGCTTACACATCAGAAACAGACCCGGTTCCCAATAAATTTCGTGAGCCAGTGTTGCGGAAGGCCATATTCTTCAAATTAAGGACTGACTTGACTGAACAAATTTTGTGATGATGAAATGTTCTCGCAAGGAACGCAAAGCAGCCTGATCACCCCAAAACATTTTCCTTGTAATGTCATTTACCCACCAGGTTTTTTCAGCCGCATATCTTCGGCAAGAAGTAACTCCCTAGCCATGTTCCGCATCGCTTGTGGGGAAGCTTGACCCTACGTCAGAGGGCACCACGGGGATAGGTAAATCTATTCCTTCAAGATACCAACTGACCTTGTACAGTGGTCAAGATGATGGGTGGTAGAATCAATCCAGAAAGGAGAAACGACCTTCCGCTCCACGTCGCATGGGGCCATGAGAGATTCGGTGCACGGGGGACTACTCAACTGGCCGAATTGATTATCGTTGTCATGATATTAGTCTCCCCTGTTTGTTGGATAAGAGAGGGGACGCCGTAACTCTGTTGGGTGAGGTGGTCAATGTCAGCATGAACGAAATCTGTCATCCCAGCATGCAGATCCGGAATTGCCTTTCACACCCCGCTTTTTCAGAGCTGCCGTGACCACCCAGAAGGCTTTTCGCCGTGGTGCAATACAGCTGGGATGAATCCACCCTCTCATTTTCAGGATTGATAACAGATAACAAGGGGCTTTGAAAACGCTCGGCAAGAATGGAACCCGGTTCGGCAGAACCCCAAGCGCCGATCTACTCTGCCGTGAGATGAGATGTTCTGACCCGGGCCTTCAATAATCGAAATACTGAGCCAGAGCGCTAATGAAGCACGACCACAATCAACAAAGTAGTCCACCAGCCTGCACAATTTGCTGAGTCCCCAAAGTATGCAATAGAATAAACGATTCGGAAGCACTCTTCTTGGCCAGTTATTGTCCTTAGAACTGAAATAGACTCAAGTGTGAGATCCCTTCAAGTGGTGTGGTTTGGACACCGTCTATCAAACCATCGAATCCAAAAACTATCAGGAATTTGATTGGCAGGCACAGCGTGGCAATGGTGTTCCTGGCTGTGGGGCTTCCACATGGCATGTAATACGCCACGCTGCTGCTGAGGGCTCGTTGTGGTAGTCAGGGGTGAGATTCCGATGAAGGCGGTGATAGCGTGACATCATCAAATTTAGCATTTGCCACGCTTCCTGGTTTTTCGATCCCTTCTACCACTGCCACGATTCATCTTCGCAAAGATCATCCTGTTCATAATAACCTACTCATAATATGGTGGGATCGGTTTGGCCGCTTTGACAAGAAGATCAGGGTCTCGGTACGTTGATGCCCCAAGATGCCTCCCTTCCCATAACAATGGTAACAGCCAAAAGCCTCAAAAAATGCAACCAGCAAGTAATTGATCTGAATCATGGCTAATATAAGGCGGAAATGTGTCAATATACGGCACCTACTCCTCAAACGTCACGGCGGCCGCGACTTGCTCTGCGAGGAACTGGATCAAGTTGGGATTGTGCGCTGGAAATAGGCAAACGCGAGCAGAGTCGTTATATACACCAGTTCTGAAATATCTGTCAAACATAACGAGTTTAGCCAAGGCGGTTTAGCCAAAGCTTTCCTTCTCGTGGCGGATCAAGGCACAAAGTGGAGCATGGAAAAAGCCGTGAAGGCGGCCGTGTACTGGGTCTTCAACCCCGCTGCTTCGTCGAACGCGTCTGGAACGACCCTCGTGATGCGCGAAACATCCGCCCTGTTGTCCCAATTAAAATATCTGTCACTATGACCCTTGCTCCTTAACGTGGTTTCTGGTTACTGGTGAGCACACCGATTCGCTATTCTCGCGTATACTGCAACTACTTCTTTTCAGCCGACCTTTTCCCTTCGCTCCGTCTTTTAGACGATCTCGAGTACTCCTCACCTCCTCTCAGTTTTCCGTGTCTTCCCTCTCCTTACTGCACCGCTCCTTGCAGCCCCACCTTCATTTGTCTCGTACTATGATCCTGTCACTCTTTTCTATCCTCCTGTCGTTTGCCCTGTCGTTTGCTCTCGGCTCGCCACTTTATACCCCGAAACACCACCACAAGCGGCAACAAGCCTTTTCAGAGGTCCGCATGCCGCATAGTTTACCTATGGCTACTGCTACTCACAAAGTTGTGACCTTTCGAACAGGGGACAAGCGGTATCGTCGTCAACAACTCCCTTGGACAAGCACATGGGACACTCGATAGTAACACCTCTGTAGCTAGGTTCGTTATAAAGTATGCTACCGCTCCGAGATTCGGTAACCCAAGCGTGGCGACGCAGTGGGTGGGCATGTGAGTGCATCCCAAAAGAACATGCTCGTACGGTGTCATGTTTAGCCCTTGCTTTTATAGGACTGATCCCGGGGCCATGCCACCCGTATGCCCTCAGGCGGGTGTAGACTCTACGCAATACTCGGAGGACTGCCTATACGCTGTCATCTACGCCCCAGTTGCGACATTGACCTCCGCCCAGACTTCGAAGGTGCCCGTTTTCGTTTGGTGCGCACATTTTGATGCGCGAGCGAATGCAAACCGATCTGAGTCCCCCTGTGCACCCTTAGGTTTCACGGCGGCTCCTCCATTCTTGGTGGCGCGAGCAAACCGGGTCTTGATGGATCGAACTTGGCCATCGCTACCAACTCTATCGTTATCGTCGTGCAATATCGACTAGGCGTTGTGCGTACTAAAGGCTTTTTTCCCTGCTAAAAGTAACTCATTATTATTATTTTGCGACAGCTTGGGTGGCTCCCGCCGACCAGCGGGCCCGTGCCCACTGGGAACCTGGGCCTCAGTGACGCAATCACTGCGCTCCGATTTGTGAATAATATCATCCCGTTCTTTGGCGGACAGACGCCAGTCACAATTGGAGGACAGAGCAGTGGAGGACAGATGATTCGAGGTGTGGCATCTTCGAGCATATGCATTTTGCCGTCTTTGTAGCCTAATTACCAGCCTCTTTTTTCATGTAGCTTTGCTAGCTTCACCCAGCGCAACCTCTCTCTTCAAGGCGGCTACGCTTCACGCAGACCCTATGGTGAGACCCCGGCGGCCGAATGTTAACGATGCCACGAGAAATCACACTAATACGCCTAAATATCTCTTTTGCGTTCCTGAAAGGCTTATGGGTTCATGAAGTATAACGTGTATCAAAAACTTCAAACCTCATTCTATTCATCCGTCCTCAGTAACTGCCTCAACGCGACCAACTCCCTTACATGCCTCGATCAAGTCTCCGTTGACGCCATCCTCTCTGCTCAGAAAACCTTCCTCAGCAATGGCTTCGTACAGGCGCTGGACCCTTCTGTCGGCATAGGCGCACCCATCCGACCTCACAGCGGTGATGGCGGTCTCATCCAATCCACCCTAACGACCACGTATCCATCGACAAAAAAACCTCTTTTCATCACCAGCAACAGGGATGATGGAGGCCAAGAGATTGGGTTAGGTTTCCCGTTCGGCTTCCCCACGGACGAGTTTGATGCTGCTTTGGATTCGGAGGTCGGGGTGGCGAGGGCTGCGCCGTTGATTTCGAGCGATTTCTATGAACCGTCGGCGCCGAATTTGGTTCAATCGTATGTCGCCAATGGGGATGTCGCGAGGCAGGCGCTGGATCGGTTTGGTACGGATTTGGTGTGGAGGTGTGTGATTTATATTTACATCTCTTTCAACGCTATAACGAGTCTCTACGATCGGACACAGGTGCCCGACTTGGGACTTGGCGAGACGACTGGCGGGTCAAGGTTGGACTGCGTACGTGAGCACGTTCGAGGCAGGAGCGACGTACTCCGACAACGAATCGATCGACTTCTGTCAGGAGGCTGGTGTCGTTTGCCATGAAGATGAGATCTACATCATCGTAAGTCACTTTAGTAGCGCCAACGTGGTAAAAGTCCTGACACAATGTTTCCGTGCACGTACTTTATAGTTTGGGACGACGCCATCTCCTACCGCCGCCCAGACTGCCTTAACGACACAGGTCCAGGGTCGTCTCAAATCCTTCTTCGCAAACCCAACAGTAGCGCCAAATCCGGCGGGGTATGCGACTTGGACACCCGCAACCACGGCGAACGCAAATGCGATCCAGTTCGGCGGCAGCGCGGATGGTCAGCTCGTGCCCGTGCAAGCGTGTGACCCTAGCTTCTGGGGTACTTCTGGGGTGCCGTTCGAGTGGCAGGTTTATGGAGAGTGAACCCTCGTAAATTTTGTCGATCGTGTGTCGATCGCTGCAGCCGTATTCTCTTTTCCTTTCTTTGGGGCCAAATCAACATCCAGATCACTCGAGGATATATACCGCTCTATCGTCACTTAATGATGTAGCATACACACTCTTTTACTGCTCCCCGAGTCCTTCCCTCCTGGCGTGATTGTGTGAAAGTCGGCCTGAAGTCAGATCACCGGTCGCGTGCCTGGTCCTTGAATCTCACCTCCGCATGCATTTTATTTACTTTAGGTCCAGGTGCTCCAAGGCGAACATGACGGGGCTGAACGGCAAAGTCCGCTCCTCGAACAGCCCAAGCAGCGCGTACCAATCGGCTATCCACCGTCCCGTCCATACCATCCACGCCCATGCAAACGACCTCCTCACCAACATCCTCCAACGTTCAGGCATCCCATCTGTGACGGACTTGACAACGGTCGCCTCAAAACAAAGACCGAAGGGTTGCATGAGGAAGAACGTGACTTGTCCTGACTTGAATGGGTGAAGAGCTCTGTTTGGTGACGATGGGATTGTGTAGGTGACGCCGACGTGGATGAGTGCGGAGATACTGAAGATCGTGAACGTCCGTATGAAGCTGATTGTTCGGGTGGAGAATGGAAGACCGCGGGCGGTTTCGATGCGACGTAGTAGCCATATGACCGGTAAAGAGAGGCGATCGAAGGAGCGGCGAAACCAGGTGTGCCACCTTTGAGACCAGAACTCGGCGATGGAAGCGGACTGGAATGGATGGCCGGCGAAAATTGGAGGACATGCGCTGGGTGGTAGCCCGAAGATACCAACGAGGATTAAAGCTGAGGGGCTGGTGGATAACAGCTCGGTCCCCGCGTAAGAATACGCTGGTAACGCAAGCGCGGCGATGATTTGTTGAGGAAGAGGTCTGGACGTGATGGGATGGGGTATGCTCGAGTCAAAATTCCGGCTGTATAAGAAGTGTTCGATGACGTCTCCGAGTAGGTACCATAGGATGACCGACTTCATCATCGAGCGAAGGTAGGCCGACCGACTAGGGTTGTAATCCCGGATGCGTTTCTCCGCCCAGTTCCAAGAGCATCCTGCAAAGATACTCGAGCCTCTAGATGAGATGATGTTGTCCAACGTGTACGCAAGTCGTCCCTTCAAATCCGTTGGGAGGGGCAACTTTACGTATTCCACTCCATCGCTCTTTTCCTTCCGGACCTGCCAGCGAGGCCATGTTTCTCCCGTCTGCTCATCCCAAAATCCTACTACACAAACTTCCAAAGTCCTCATGAGGAGAATGAACCCGCACAAGGCAAATTGGGATCGGATTCCTGGTCTGGTTTCGGCGGGTACGGTTGGGTACGCTACACACAACGCCGCCGCACATGCTGGGGCTGCAAGGATGAGGCGCAGCCAGCGGAGAGTGGGGTGGTGGTGGGAGATAGTAGTTGTGAAGATGCATGTGCCCACAAGGAGGAGAGCTAAAGGTGCCGAGACTTCCAGCTGCATGATCGTGGGCTTGGCGATGGGTGCAAAACGAACTTCTTCTGAACCTAGGGTCTGTGGAAAAACCACAAATAGCATTGCAAGGTGAAAGTCAGGACGACGGCACCTCGATCCCACTTTTGTCTAGGGCATCAGAGTCGGGCCAGAAAGCTAACGCAAGCTGAAGCATATCCGGAATGCCAGGCGAAGCGAAGTGCCAAGCGGTCGGTGCACTGCTGCAGTGAAACAGGGGCCCAATCCATGCCAGCCCGAACTGCAATCCACTTTGCCTCACATCAGCCGACTCAACGCATGCAGCGATGATCGGTATATGAATCATTTCCGTGCATAGGTGTGCTGAGCTCTTGGATGTAATTGTTTCCGCGTCCCTTGGTGAGTTGGGCGATGCCACTTCGATTCACAGTTAAAGGCTCTAAACCAGGATCTACTAATACTAGTCTTTCTAGACCTGCATGCGGCTTTTGTATCTTCTCTCTAATCACTGTCAATCCCTGTACACTGCGTCCTGCAGAAACAATGATTGCGTCCCCACATCACGATAAGCCCTCGTTGACGTCCGGTCATTACAACTTAATAGCAATCAATAGAGACAGTCCGACGACGAAACACTTTCTCGCCTTCGAACTTAATGGTATTCCATCGGTGGATCCATCTACTATCGTGAACTGTCTCGGAGCCACGAACGAAGTCGCTGCGGCCCTCGAAATGATCCAAGCATCCAGCTCCTTGGGTTAAGCTCTGTTTCACCGTGATTCAGGATTGTACAGACATTCGTTGGACGCGTCGCAAGAGTCTGGAACGCCTGTAAACGAGGGCCCTCCGCTCAAACGCACGCCGTCTACATTCGTGTTGCCAATTCCAGTCTTGACGACGTGCGTCATCACGGACCTAGGGCGGTATCTCCGTGTGTCTTTCTTTAGTCCCGTCACCTCTCTCAAACCATTCTCTAGATCATGGGTGTCTATCGTGCAGCCTCGCGCTACAGCGCTCGCTCCCGGCCTCATGTAGCGTCTACAAAACCTGGACACCGAAGCACATTCACCTCGTTTATAACTACACAGCACATCCATCACCCCCCCACAGTCAAAAGCGAAACCACTGCGTCCCCTCTGGCCAGCACCGTCACAGTTTTCTCGCCAAACGTGCAGAACTTTAAGTCGAACCCCACAATGGACTCGCATAGTCACTCCCCCAAGAAAGAGATAAAGCTAGACACGGATCCAGTCGCCACCGCTCCCGCCCTCCTTTACGCGACTATCCAGGTCCTAGCGCGTCAAGTAAGCTTTTATATCTCCTACGTTGCGAATGGTCCTAATCTGTACGTGCTCTAGCATTTGTGCGAGACCGAGACGACCAGCCTCAACATGGGGCCGAAGTCGCCCGAAATCAGTCTGGCTGGTCTTTGCCAAGTACGCCCCGTCTCCGTCTCCGGCTTTCAACCATACTCCCACTTATTTTTATACCATTTTCCTCCTTGACAATTAGATCGTCAAGGATGACGCTGGGATGACGATCGGCGTGTTTCGCCAAGGTACAGCGCTGTCCCAGGTGCGTCGTCAAATCATCTCTTTGTCAATGGCGACTAACTGACTAGGCTCTTACCCATAGTTAATCGAGTGTGCGCTTTTAATGCAAGATCACGCGGCGATATTTCCCAGTCACCAGATGCAGACAGCTGCAGCTTCGCCCAGCACTCCCACGGTGGTGCCTGTCGATCCTTCCGTTCAGATCGTCTCACCCGATCTCCATGCCAGTGTTCTTGCTGTCCAGCCAACTATCATCCCTCTGCCCTCACCTGCGACCGCAATCGACAAAGCAACGCTCCAATGCACCCCAAAGGTGGTCGCTGAGATTGTCGACCCAGTCAAGGACACGTTGCAGCCACCGCCCTGCACTCCTACTGCGACACCCACAGCTGACGCAGCAACGAAGCATCCCAAGGGGACTCAGAATGGCGAGACCCAGAATGGCGAAGGCCCCCATGTCACTCCTACGGCGGTTGAGTCCGAAGACGTGGATGAGGACGAAATGCCTCCTCTCATCGTCGAGGATAACAGTGCCCTGCATCAGATGTGCGATATGATGAGGGTTCTGAGCCTGCAGTGCCCGGAAGAACTCAAAGCTGCGCACGAGACGGTGGAGTTGGTCCATGAAGCTATCTCCGTTGCCACCACCTCGCATGTGGCTCATCCTGCTACTGAGGCCATCGCATTGCCTCCTCCTAAAGTAACGGGAGCCGAGAACAACTTCATCGCTAAGCCTAAGGCCAAAGGTTCGACGAAGAAGAAACCGAAGAAAACCGATGGTCCTGAGGTCACTCATACGAAGGCCAAATCCAACAACAAGAACGCCACCACTTCTCAGCCTAAGGTCAAGGGTTTGAAGAAGGAACACAGTAGCAAATCGAAGGAACCCGTGATCACTCACGCGAAGCCCGAGTCCGGCGACGTAGACTCCGACGACGACGAAATGCCGGCGTTGATTGTCGAGGACCATAGTGCCATCCATCAACTAACCGACATGATGAGGGTTCTGTCACTGCATGATGCGGAAGAACTCGAGGTCGTGAATCAGGTTGTGGAGATCGCCGGTGACGCCCGTATGCGCCAATGATACCATCACGAAGGCTTCTGCCTATAATCGAAGCCTGGAGCTTTCGAGGCAGCGTTTTGGTTTCTTTAAATCTACTTTCCACAACATTTTAATCTTGGATCCAAATTCCCCATCTTTCCCTACTTCGTCATCACCCCTTCCTCTTCTCTGAAGCATCCAATTCTCGCTGACTTCGTAAGTCGTGTCCTTTGGGTCATTTGAAAATCATCCTCTAACAAATCATTCCTTTCATAGCTTCGCATTTTTTCCGCATCCGTCCACCACATCCTCGTCATCCCCCTGTCGCTTCGACACCAATACACCTCGCTCCACACCCCCAAACAGCGATTCTTTCCTGCGTTTACCGTATGTGATCTGTTTCTCGTTCTCAGATCCTTGATCTCATCAGTCTTTCTGCCTCCTGGTCCTTAGCACTACCCCCCTCGCCATGAGCGGCACATCACCCGCCCTTTCCGTCCATCCTTACATCCCGCCCCATCCTCATATCCATCCCTCATCCTCCTCCTAACACCGGCATTCATCATAGGCAACATCTTCACGGTAAGGAGTTTGTATCTATCTCGCTCCATTAGCGATCTTCGCCTGACATTTCACTTCTTTTTCTAAGCCTCCTTTCCGCACCGCACCACCATCCACTCCCACCTTCATCTTTCAATCACCGAAAATCTATCTGTATAGTCCCTTGCTTGTGCGTTGCTTCCGTTCTGGCCTATGAGACCCTTGGCAAGCTAACATCTCGTTCCTCATTCCAGTCTTCGCCATCTTTCACCATTGATTGATCTGGCCACAAGCCCGAAGGCAGTGATATCTTCGTTTTGAGGCCGCCGAGATGCTAAATAGGTCTCCACTCTGTATCTAATATCCAATCACCCTTCTTTTCAACCAGTCGCCTCGCAATAGGTATGTGGTATTAAATCGCTTTACTTTTAACAGCCCATACTCACGTATGTACTCTTTGTCTGGACTGGGCACAGACTCCCACATCTCCTCCTCCCGTCCTCGTCCCTCCAGATTCAACCATTCTTCTGCCGTGAGCCTCGCCTTCAGAATACCGTCGTCGATCCGCACTCACAACTCGTTGCATACCAGTGTCTCCCTCATATCCACCTTCGCTTTCTACAACCCTCCCTCCTCTATTCGCTGCCACTCTTATCCACTCCTCTCCGAGGTTTGCGCGCCGCTATATATAGATTCGTAGGTGTGAGCTACCCTGCTATCCCATGCCACAAATGACCTCACTAACTCAGCCTGCCACGCCTTCTAGGTCTGAAACTCATCTACACAATCCCCCCTCCCACAGCCCCACTATCTCCTGTTGAGTCATGCGCTACGGTCCCCATCCTTCATATCTATCTAACAACCAGCGAACCCTAATATTCCACCCTCTCGACAAGGAAGGGCTATGCTTTTATGACGTCCTGCTATCGTTTTCGGGCTTCAACTCCGTATATGTACATCGCCGATTTTTCAGTTCAAACCCCAGCCTCTCTCACTGTGTACCTCAATGTCGCTATAATGGGTTGCTGAAGTATTCTACAAACGTACCGTTGCTGTCGCGATCACATAACTGTTCCCTCAGACTTGAACCATCAACCGAGCGTCATATGCATTGCCTACAATGTGAACAAGGCGTGAACCTCGTCACAATATCTAGGCAATACCATAGATTGAGCTTGATGCAAGAATTCATCGAGTGCGACGGGCGGTCATACCATTGACAACTAGCATCAACTACTTAGGGTCCTTGCAGAATCGCTAGATTCCGCTTAAGGAAGTCATTATGGAGGACCTTGTCCCTCACGACAACCTGATGACAATCATCTATATGAGTTCATAAGTGCCATGAAGCATGCGAAGTTGATATCACCTCCTCGGCCGGTTTTCAGAGCAACCGACGCGCCAAAATCCCTTGGCGAGAGCGTAACCGTGCTTCATGGCAGACTACAGCTAACTCGGTTACTTAAAGCCGGAGCTCTTTATGGGTGTATAGGAGCACACTTCTTGTTCAAAGGTTCTGACCCTATCCATCGCCATGGAAGTTATAGGTAGATCTGTGGAACAAGCTCGAAGTAATCACAGGTCACTCAATTGCGGCTTGGCCCTACAAGGATGTCTGCTGACTGACCGGGTCGGGTAGGGTTTGAGAGCCTGCAAAAACCCACGAGAGGTTCCAAGTGCTGTTCCGTGCCTTTCAGATTTGCTCACACTCACGAAGAATAAATCTTGATTTCTTCCGAGTTTCTTTAGAAATTCTTTAAAGAGTTTAATGGGGCAACGTACCATGCTCACTAACACTGAAGCAATGCGTTTACATTTTCTCTACGGTCCGCTAAGATACCGGGCGGTTTTTAAAGGAATAGAAAGGGATGAGGGTTACATTTGATCTAAACGTGTTCTTGCTAATCTCAAGAGTAAATGCACATGCGGCAACCATGCTACTGGATATTGTACATTTGGTTGGAGCTATAAGGCGAGATATGATTGGTAGCTTGAGTAATGAAATTGCTTTCAAGCGTCCAGAGAAGATGTAAACTTGAATGCCAACTTGCTATTGAGACTTCAAGTAACAACAAGACGGATGGGTGATTATATCCGAGTGTGCCAAGACCACGCGGGCCGCCAATCATTCCCACGCGTAAACGGAATTCTCCTGCGCTCTCGGACACAATTGGGGCATTCTTCTACTCGGTATCAGTCGTGTGAGGGGAAACCTTTCGACGGCCCGCCGAGCGTGCTTTCGGCGTTTCGGCAAGAAGATATCATTTGAGGACTTATGAATCGTCTTCCTTTTGTGTGCAATCTCCACAAATTGATCAATTCCATTCAGTACCGGAAGGATGTGGCCTGAGGGCCCGGGTCCGCTCGTCGTGGATATCGGTATCTTGGCGACCACTATCCACACTACTCCAGGTTCTATTCAAGCTCCCATGGTCACTCTTAGCGTCAACTCTGCCCCCATTGATATTTCCGAAGTTTCTGGGTAAGATGCTCTTCGATCCTGAAGGCGGGGAAAGTCCATCGGATCATGCGATGATGCTTATTAGACGATTTTCTCTCGGTCGCAATACTTAAGGCGCTTGGGTGCTCAATGGGATGGTTTTTACATACTGAATTCACTCGAGAAAGATGTTGTCCCAACTCGCTTTGCTCGCCTCGTTGCTCATCTATCACGTCTCAGCCGTCGGAACTCCTTTCGGATATGCTTCTGGTACGCTCATCGTTTAGTCATTCACTCAACGGCAGGAACCTGGCACATATCGGATTAGGCACAACGGGAGGAGGCACCGCTGCACTAGCGACGCCAACTTCGAATGCTCAGCTCGTTTCTTGGCTTGGGGATAATACCGCTCGAGTGATCATTCTCACCTCGATCTATGATTTTACTGGAACGACTGTTACCGGGTGAGTTGATCTGTGAAATAGAAAGAATCCTACGTTTAACCACTCACTTCAGTGCAGCATGCAAGCCATGGACATGCTCTCCCAACCCCCAGCTCGCTATCGACAAAGGCTCTTACTGTGAAAATTACGAGTGGGTTGTCCCATAACGTATGCTATTTGGCCATACTGACTGATTTTCAATCACGTGGACAGGCCAAATGCTGCAAAGGCCACTGTCACTTACGATGCGGCAGGTCTTAGCCCCATTTATGTCGGTGTGAGTAGGCTGCAATTCAGAGATAGCTCTTGCGTTCACATTGCTAAGGGACCCCCTCCCCCTGAAAACTACAGAGAAACAAGACCCTTCTTGGTAAAGGCTCCAACGCTGGAATGTAAGTGTCGAAACCTGTTCTATGGAATAATGGTTCCGAGTCTCAAGATCATTGCCGTTCATAGCAAAGGAACTGGGCTTTATCTTCGGGGCGTTCAGAATGTTATCATCCAGGTCAGAGGATACATTGAATCATTCACAAGTCCGTTGAGGTGTGCTCATATAGATGTTCTCCTCCTACATAGAATATTCGTATCAGTGCGTGAACAATCTGCCTATATGATGTACAGTCATTGCTAACATCTTGGTACAGCTACTCTTAACCCAGAGTATGTCTGGGGAGGAGATGCCATTGATATCGATGGTGCAAGTTATATTTGGGTGAGTGTTCAACGGGAGTATAGCGCAATATGGCCCGACTGACTTAAGGACATAGATTGACCACAATTATGTCAGTAACATGGAAGCAGAGGCATATACTTCGCAGTGCTTGACTATCTTCTCCAGATTGACCATATCGGTCGTCAATTTGTCGCTACTGGTTACGGTGCAGTCACGCACACTACCATCTCGAACAACGTCTTCAACGGACAATCGTAAGTTCTCTAACGCTCATTAGCCGAGTCAGATCCACGTCTAATTCGAGTTCTATCTGACTCGCAGGACTTACTCGTACGTCCCGTTCAACGTATGTACTCGTGGCCTTGAGCTTGAGCTGAGGCGAAATGTTTTTTGAAAACCCCCAGTGCGACATGCAACGGCTGTCAATACTGGTACGTACAGCCGCTATTAATTTCTTGACCTCTTTCTAACTTAGCCCGCAGGATTTTGCTCTTGACTGGTAACGGCGATCAGATCACACTGGCACTCAACTACTTCTTCTATGTATAACTTTACATGTTTCGACGGCTTGAAAACCCTTTTCACGTGATTCCATTTAACAGACTTCTGGCCGTGGTCCTCACGTCGGTGGTACCTCTGGCTACACCCAGAAGCTCCACATCTACAACAACTACTACGTCAACGTACTGGGTCATGCTATCGATCCTGAGGTACGTGTCACTTTAAATATCAGGCTAACTCCCATCAATCAAAAACTAAAATTTAGAGATATAGGTTGGGTCATCCGTGCTGGCAGAGGGCAACTACTTCAACGTGGTACGTCCTCACGTGGGCGTGCTTTTCCTGCAGAGAATTTAAAATGTTCCTTTTATGATTTAACTAGGTCACCACACCTGTCGTAGCTGGAGCCCTCGGTGCTGCATACGTTCCCACCACTGCTGCCCAAGCATCTGCCTGCTCGTCGTACATTGGTCGTGCGTGCTAAGTCAACGCATTGTATGTCTTCTCCGTGCCAGGTGCCCTCCTATCATAATTCTAACCGTGCTACATTATCTAAATAGTGGCAGCTCTGGTACCGTCAGTGCTGTCAGCACGGCCGCTTTGTCCGCTCTTGCCGATTCTACCGTCAAGGGCGCGTCAGTCATGGCCGCCTCTGCAGTAGGCGCCTACGTCCAAGCCAATGCGGGACTGGGAATTGTTAATTAGTCGGAAAAATGTGCATTTTGAATTTATGACAATGAATGGGAACCTTGCTCACTCTGTTTATACAATTCCCCATAACGTAGTCGGATCACGTGTAGGTATCACGATTTGTTATATTTTGCGTGATGCACCCGACCAGATTCAAGTGCTCCTTCCTTACCGCTGCATGTGCCGGCGGTCAACGTAATGTGACGCAACTAAGATGGTCAGCCACGACATCAAGAGTCTTATGTATATACCCCAAGCGACTGTCTATAATCATACGTCGCATGTCACGTTCCTTAACGCTAATGTGTCACTGGTTTGCAAAGCGGGGCGGTGCGTTAAATGGTGTAGAAATAATCATTGCGAAAGGCTTCTCGGCCTAGCGGGTGCGACCGCTAGCCGTTGACCATTAGGTTCGACCATTATTAAGTCAGGTCGGATCGTGGCAACAATATCTATCTTTAGACACTGGACTTCCTTTGCAAAAGGAAACGGCGGATACTTGCGGAAGTGGTGATAGCCGGTATCCCGTGAATGAAAACCGGAGATACGTATGAGCGAATGAACTGTGACCATACCAGTTCACAAAAGGGGGATTGAATCGGTTGATGGAGATGTCTTGGCACAATTTGAAACCCTGAACTTACGTATAGCGATGATCAGCCCCATTATTAAATCACACGATGGCACTGCCCGTCAGGGACGTGGTGCTCTCTTCGTTTATGCCGCATGTATGAATATCCTTGGGCAGTGCGGTGGCCGAACCAAATGTAGACTCCATAGTGTGTTATCTCATAGGGCCACAATCTTGGTCTTGGGCATCTAGCGATTGTCACAATATATTCCAACGTTGCCTCATTCCTTGCCTCCGAGCTCTCGTATGCTAGTGGCCAACATAACGTTACACAACCGAAATGGTTACGGCTACAGTCAAGTCAAGAGCATTGCGTTGTACAACCTTAAACTATTCCGCCGCACATTGGTTGCCCGGTTTGTTCGATGGCACTTGCCTGTATCACGAATTTGTGATAGGGGGTGTGGTGGCGTGGCTACCATACGCACAAACTGAATTGGTCACTCTATTCGAGATCCGCTTGGGTGTCTTGGCAGCTCTTGGCACCCCTTCACTTTGACTTTCCCACTTGGCGTTCCTGAGAATCAGTACTGAAAATAACCTAGCCGTGAGCTCAGGATTCGGAACCGCTTCTATAAGGAGTCAGATGCTCTCTTCTTTGAACGCCACTTACTCATTTATCAGTCGTTCTCTCACAGCCCCGTCCCGTGCCTAGCGATCATTGCAACTCCTCTATCGGGGCTTGGCAATTCTAAAGATAGCATTGAGCATCCTCATGGCTTATGAATGGTCCAAGGAGAAAATAAAGCAGATTACTGTCAATACCCTCCATCCTTTGTCCCACCTTCACTGACACTTCGAGCATGTTCGGAACTTTCAAGCGCGTCCTTATCCTCCTCTCCATTTTTGCATGGGGTATTAGCGCCCAGCAGACCCCGACCATTGTCCCAGGGAACTCGCCGGATTTGATCATTTCTCAAAATGGAGTTGTCCTCAGGTAGGCCTAGAACATGATCGTCAATATGGAAGCTTTATTCCGCAATCCCTCACCCTATGTCCATTTCAGCGAGGCCTATCTAAGTACTGTGAACTACGCCGGGTTCTTTCCCAATTACTGCGGAGGGACGATGCTGCTGAATAGTACCGTCGACTCAACAGCCACTCTAATATTCGAAGGTGAGAGGAGTGCTATGTTTAACTAGACGACCTCTCCCCCTTTATCGCTCAAAGGTAGCAGCGTCGAGATGGTATACGTTTATACGGCCCTCGGTGGTAGCGCAGAGATCTATATAGATGGGGTATATGCAACGTCGATAAACTCGTTCGAAGCCGAAAACGTGTGTGATACGGGTAAAGTGGGCACCACCGGTCTCCCTCCAGGGATTCACAACCTTACGGTCGTCAATGTGGACTTTTTGACCGTGACCGGCCTGCTCTACATCGCGTGAGTCGGCCTCTTGTACTTTGCGGCTACCATTTTACCACACTGACTTCAGATCTCTCCTTACGATCCCAGCTATGAGTAAATCGCGTTGACGAACAAACTGACGACAAATCCACGCGAGTCCCAATATCATTTGTGGATGTAATGAGATGTAATGTCACGCAACGTCTGAACTTCACCGTGAAGGCTCCTAGGGTAGCTTCCAACCAACAGCCAGATGATGGCGAGAGAGCCTGGCCTCTATGTTAGGCGAGACAAGCGCCGAGCAGCAAATGCCCAACCTACGGATCGACGCCCCAGCACTCAACCCTTCTGTCAAAGACAATCTGAGAGCCTTTCAGGTATACTTTCAAAAATAACGGAGGAAGATCTCCAAGAGACCATCGAAGAGCTTGGGTGTGCGTGATGAGACCGATAGGTGCATAATAGAACAAGGGAGTAGGAGCGCGTAGTCAGCTGCCTACTCAATTCTTATTTAACCAACAAATTACGACATAATTGCCTACATCTACTGGCAGAAGCAGAGCACCAGGAGCTGAAGCAGAGTCGCCCGGAAATTCTCGGAAAGACCTCGAACCACAAGACATGGTTGATGCATGGCGTCTCACTTATCAAGCGTCGGGGGAATGCCCACACTGCGATAGCGGTTGTCATTGTTAATGTCAACTTCCATCCGTCCATGCGAATACACAGCGGCAACAAGACTTTGGGAGGGATCCTTGATGTGCTGGTGTTGGAATCGCATGCGCTCTCGTCTTTCATCGTCGCTCGATGAGGGAGTCCATCCGACTCTGGTTTCAACCAATCGTGGCTCAGGGACGTATGTGTATTTCACATGCACAAGCCAGTTGAACCCACGAATCGAGATTAAAAAAAACAATTAACCCAGTCTCCAACACGACACGAGGCTACCCTTGCCCTTCAAGCCACTTCAACTCTTCGGGCAATTCCGCCGGCTCCACATCGCATTTCTCCCACCAATCCAAGTTCGTCGATATGTGACTAACGAGTGAGGTTGAGACACGATACGCGTCGGCGATCTGTTGCTGCGTCAATTGGTGTTTACGCAGTAAGATACTGATAGTCTTTTTGTGTTCGTCAGGGAGTAGGATACCGCGACCGCTACCGCTTGGCCGGAGCGGTATCCGCTTAGGACTATGGTCCTGCTTTGGCTCTTGAAATAGTTCTGATGGTCCATCAGGTTAGTACATGACAGACGCGGATGGATGGATAAGGATGTGCATACCATGTGTGCTGGGAGAAATTGTGTACCTTTCAGTAGGCCACTCACCGAGCCGTGGCTGCTGTTCGTACACTTCTGGGGAGCCTAACAGGTTGAAGAGATCCATTTCCGTTTAGATACCAGAATAAAAACTCTTCGAAAAACGTATACACATACCAGACGCAATTCAAGTCATCTATTTAGCACCCAGGGCGTTCCCAGTCACCGTCGACTCGCCGACCAGCACCATAACAAAGGTGCTAATTCATGAGATCCGCCTGGGCGCCCGTGTGCCCTCCTATGGCAATTCTAACCGTGCTACATTATCTAAACAGCGGCAGCTCTGGTAGGGTCAACGCTGTCCGCACGGCCGCTTTGTCTGTTCTTGCCGATTCTACCGTCAGGGGCGCTTCAGTCCTGGCTACCTCTGCAATAGGCGCCCATGTCCAAGCCAATGCGGGGACCGAGAATTGTTGATCAGTTGGAAGATGTCGGGAAGCTTCCGAAGGGGCTACGAGTCGTGCGTTCGATGGTACGGTGTATTGGTTATCTAACCGTGGCATGTATGAAACGTGGAAAGAGAGCGACAGAGCGCCGCAATGCGTGCTTGGATTATGACAATGGACGGGAACCTTGCTCGCTCTGTGCGGGAAACTGTCCGCGAATCATGTAGAGTATTCGATTTGTTGGTTTCGATCCATATTTGGCGTGATGTACCCGACCTCCATGGGCCGGTGAGCAACGTCACGTGGCGCAACCGATATGGTCAGCCACACCATCAAGAGTCTTGTATGTACGCCCTAAGTGATGATCCATAATCCCATATCGCATGTCATGTTCATCAACGCTGATGAATCACTTGTTTGCGAAGCGGGGTGGTGCGCTAAGCCGTGTAGAAATAATCATTCCAGCGACTGTAACGAAAGGATTCTCAACCTAGCTGGTCAAACCGCATTAGGTTCGGCATCATTAGGTCTAGTCAAAGCCGAGTCGGGGGCGCGGCAACTTCATTAGTTGTCAGTCGCCGGACTTCCCCGGCAAACGGACATGTGCGGAAGTCGTATGAGAGAATGCCCATATCGGTTCACAGGAGAACGATTGATCGGCCGATGGAGTGTCTTGGCGCATCTCAAAGTTCCGAATCTATTGATGCATTATTAAATCACCCGATCTGGCCCGTCAGGAACTTGGTGCTCACTTCTTGCTTACCCCTATTGGCCACCCTTGCCGCATGCTTGGCAATCTACGAAAATCCCTAGGAAGTGCAGCAGCTAAATCAAATGCAGACCCCATGGCGCTCCATCACATGGGACCGCAATCTCGGCACCCAGCGCCTGTCACAATACATCCCGATGTTGCCCCCTCCTTTGTCCCCACCTTTCAAATGTTAATATCGCACAACCGAAATGGTCATGGCCGCGGTCAAGTCAAGATACTTGCGCTGTACAGCCTCAAACAAAGGGTTTGTCGCATGCCCGGTTCGGCGGCAATCGCATGGATCACGAATTCGAGATAGGGGGTGCGATAGGTGGCGTGGGTGCAACACGCACGAAGTAAATCGGTTGCTCTATCTTCCATCTGAGATCGGCCAATGGAGGTCCATCGAGATGTCTTGGCAGGTCTTGGTACACTTTCGCTTTGACTTTTCTTCTTGGCGCGCCTGAGAATCAGCACTACATGATAAGCTCGCGCGCATTCGGAACCGGTTCTACAAGGAACCCGATGCACTCTTTTGAACGCCACTTACTTTTTTATTGGCCGTTCTCTTAAAACCCTGCCCGTGCCTGGCCCTGGCGATTAGTCTATCGGGAATATTGGCAATTCTTTTTCGCTTTCAAGATAGCATTGGGTGTCCCCATGGTTTATAAGTTAAATGATCTAAGGAGAAGGCGAGGCAGGTCGCCATCGACACCTTCATTCTCTGCCCAACCTCTGACTGACATCTCGAACATGTACGGAACCTTCAAGCGCGTCCTTACCCTACTCGCCATCTTCGCATGGACCATCTGCGCCCAAGAGGGCGGTGCGACCATTGTTCTAGCCAACTCAACCGAGTTGATCATTTCCCAAGATGGAGTTCCTCTTAGGTAGGCCCGGAACACGACCAATCTTCAGTATAGAAGCACTATCTCTCAATTACTCACCCCATACCCAATTTCAGCGAGGCCTATTTGAAGAGTGTAAACTACGCCGGGTTCTACCCCAATTATTGCGGAGGGATGATGGCGCTGAATAGTACCGTTGACGAGGCGATGACCCTTATATTCCAAGGTGCGAGGAGTTTTGCTGTAACTCTCCTCGGTATGAATTCTATCTGCAATGCGCTCATGGCCTCCTCTCGTTCATCGCTCAAAGGTAGCGCCATCGAATTGATATTCCTTTTGACACCCCTCGGTGGTGACGCGTGGATCTATATGGATGGGGAAGAGGTAACAACGATCAACTCGTTCTCGAGTATCGATGAGTGCGATACGGGAAAAGTGGGCACCACCGACCTCCCTCAAGGGACTCACAACTTCACGATCTTAAATGCGGACCTCCTGACCTTAACCAGTGTGTCCTACATCGCGTGAGTTGGCTTTCTGTGCTTTTTACAGCGACCTATATCACACTGATTCTAGATCTCTCATATGCGGTTCCAGCTATGAGTAAATTGTGTTAACCATGACAAATCGGCGCGAGCTCCAGTATCTCTGCGGATGTACATTTGGAAGTGTAATGAGATGTAATTCTAGCTTTGTCTAAACTTTATCGTGTGAAGGCTTCCTGCCGGCTTCTAACCACTACTCAGCTAATGGCGAGTCCAACCTTTACGTCAGACGGGACAAGGCCCGAGTGGCGAAATATGCACAACTCATAAATCGATGCCCTAGCGCCCAATCCCTCCGTCACAGACAACCTGAGCTCTTCAAGTGCGCTTTTAAGACCAGCCGAACCGATGTCAGATGAACGTCCCCGAAGGCACCACTGGAGACCTTCGGTGGGTGTACTTGATGTGTCCATAATAAACAAGGTAGGAGCGCGTAGACAGGTGTATATATTGCCTACATCTATTCGCAGTAGTACTAGAAGCTGAAACAGAATCGGCTGACGAAGACCTTGAAGTACAAGTTCTTGAAGTTCAGAGATTATATGGTAGTGGGTCGATGCATAGCGCCTCATTCTTTAAACGTCAAAAGAATGCCCACACTGCGGCACCAGTTGTCATCTCGAAACATAATTTATATCTGTCGGCGCGAATGCACAGCAACAAGAGGATTTTTGGAGGAATACTTGATATGCTAGGATTAGGATCGTATACGCTCATATCTCCCATTGCCGTCCAATAGGCCAGTATATATGACTATAATCTCAACCCATTGTGACCTAAGGACGTATATACCGTATGCACAATCCAAATTGAACCCACGAACCGAGAAAAAAGAAAGAAAAAAAGCGGTCCCCCAAAACAAGTCTACTACTCCTTATCAATCCACTTCTTCTTCAACTCTTCAGGCAAATCCGCTGGCTCCACGTCATAATTCGCCCACCAATCCAAATCCGCCGTGATTTGACTTAAAAGTCCGCGCGAGATCCGATACGCGTCGGTGATCTCTCGACGCGGCACGCGGTGTTCACGTAGTAAAAGACAGATCGCTTTTTTGTCTGCGTAGCGGAGTCGGGTGCCGAGATTGGGACCGCGACCTCTTGGCCGTTGCTTGAGATCGCTCGCCTTGCGTTTATGTTGGGCAAGTGTGGGAGTCGTAACCGCGTCCGACTCCCTCCCCTTGTCAAGCCACCTCTTCAGCTCTTCAGGCAAATCCGCCGGCTCCACGTCATAATTCGCCCACCAATCTAAGTCCTTCAAGATGTGACTGACAAGTGCGGACGATATCTGATACGCGTGGACGATCTCTTGACGCGGCACTGCGTTTTCGCGTAGTAAAATGCTGATAGCCTTTTTGTGCGCGTCAGAGAGCGGGTCACCGCTACCGCTACCGCTTGGCCGGGGCGATACCCACTTAGGACTATGATCCTGCAGGGCTGGCACTTGAAACAGTTCTGATGGACCATCAAATCAGTACATGACAGACGCGAATGGGCGGATGAGGGTATGCATACCATGTATACTGGGAGAAATGGCGTACCTTCCAGTACGCCGTTCATCGAGCTGTAGCTGCTTTCTGTCTAGGCCTAGAGCGCCTTGCAGGTTGAAGAGATTCCCCCTCGTTTAAGTATCAGAATGAAAACTATTCGAAAACCGCATACCTTGAGTATCGCCTACTCCACTTGGTGCTTTGCTATCCATCGGTATGTATTCATCGTTGGTAGTAAGGCTTCTCGTGGTACTCCCGTAACCTTGCCATGGGGGGATTTCTTCATGAATTGCCCCATTTCCATTTCGAAGTTGAGGGAGAGGACGTTGAAAGGGGCCACGATCAGGTTTATTATCTGAACGTTTGGTATGGAGACCCTT
Source organism: Tulasnella sp. JGI-2019a (assembly GCA_019633535.1). Taxonomy (NCBI): domain Eukaryota; kingdom Fungi; phylum Basidiomycota; class Agaricomycetes; order Cantharellales; family Tulasnellaceae; species Tulasnella sp. JGI-2019a. The sequence goes on from WSUE01000170.1 coordinate 57,842, forward strand.
CCGTGATAAGCGCGGGATCCGAAATGAGGAGACAACAGAAATGGTAAGTGTGCGCCCGTACCTTTTGTAGTCAACAGTTGGTAAACCCCCGTGAAGTTTACATCGACTCCCGTGGTAGGCTCCCGGGTGATAGGGAACCCCGGGGCTGAATCGAAGTTAAAGTCCCACAGTAAGCCTCGAATAACAGGCGCGGAATGGGCGGATGAAGGAATGCGTTACCATTTATGCTGGAAAAAGTTGGAGGTGACGCTCCGGCAGTCGGTTCATCGATCTGATTTCTGTACTCTTCTGGTGCACCCCAGGTAGTTTGAAGAAGATTCCTCATCGTTTTAAATATCAAAAATTACTAAGCATTCAATGGTCTGTGGCATACATACCTCGAGTATCGTCTAATTCTTTGGTTGGCGCCTCGCTATTCATCATGCACCTGACGTGGATACTACAATGAAGGAACAGTAACCGGTTTATATCACATGTTCGAAGTCAAGGAGGGTAGTTAGACTCGCCTCGTAGGGCGTGCAAAAAATGACGGAGCGAGAAGCATGAGGCACAGAGTGGCTCTATTATGGGCCAGCATTGTATCACGGGGCAGGAGAGGAGTGCCGCGATGGATGAGCTGAGGAGAAACGTGAAGTGTGGAGGAGTCCCATACACGCTAGATGAACTAGGACAAATATTTCTGGACACAGGCGAGGTCAGTAAGCGGAGTCGCTTAAGTGACGGTGGATGAATACAAAAGTCAAAGCCCTTGACGCATATTTCATGCGACGGCTAATAGATGGGAGGGCATGACGCGAGCCGAATAGTTTCTCATCATACTCGAGCCAGCGACGTAAACTAGGGGATGGAGAATCCGCAGCATCACACAAAGCCTCACGGTTTATATGTTCGTCCTGAAACCCATGGCACGCGCGCACACACACACACCATATCGCACAAAAGAGATAATAGAGATAATGAAGAAGAATGGACGAACCTTCCCGTATCTAATCATTGGATGTGACGACGAAGATTTGCACAAGCAACTTCTCTCCCTCAAAGGTTTCGCTTATGAAAATGAGGAAGCAACGCAAATATACTTGCTACACAACTCCCAATCATGGGGAAACTGCATCGTCTTCGACATCTCGAATGCCCCAACTGATGAAACTGACCTTGTGAAAGGTCTCGTCAACATGTTCAAGGACCAAATTGCTTGGACAGAAGGAGAAACAAAAACCCTGGTATTGCTGAAATATGCGAACCTCCTGTCGAAAACCCATACCTTCAGAGATGGGAGGACAACAATGTCCAGGGATGAAGAAGTCTCTGGGAAGTGGCATGTCTCCTTCACCTACAATCAAGAGCATGTCAACAGATGGGCAATCCCATCTACAGCTGGATACTGCCTACCTAAGGGCGACACCTGCATTGAATTCACACCCTTCTGCACTGCATGCCACTCATGGTCACATGGAAGAACCTACTGTACATGGTGGAAGGTTCAGGGAATCAACCCAGATGGGGTTAGACCCCTGATGGGAGAGAGAACTCTCAAATGGAGAACGTCGACTTTCACTCTGGAAGCAAAACAGAAGAAAGCCAAAAAGACCAACTTGGCCTGAGAGAAGCTCAAAGGCCTCCAAAAGAAGAAAAGGGAAAGGAACTAACACCCCCCTCTTCTCCCCTTAAAATACAAGCACGTATGAAAGTTACCCTTGCGAACTACTGTACTATATACACAAATGGAATATGAAACCATCATGATCAAAATAAAACAAAGGAATAACATATATACCTTAACACAATCCAAAAACAACCTTGCCAAGCAAAACCCTATAATGACCTCACAACAACTGAGATCTATAATAGCACTTTTTGTAACATTACAAGATACTATCAGTGTATGAGTTATGTATGCTGTTAAGAGGAACAAAAACCCTCCCAATCTATACCTCTTGGTATAGATTAACCAACAACAACCAACACATAAATGATGACAACGAAACACAGAAACAAGCATAGGTCCCAAGGAGTGAAGGGATCTCCGCTTCCTGGGACGTCATTACTAGAGAAACCCACTACTCCTGATAGCTGGTCAGAGAGGAAGGCCCCAAAAAGGCAAGTGGATAAAGATAACTCAAATCCCAGCAAAAGAAGCACCATGTGCCAAAGCCCAAGTGTGGCACTACGCATTGCAACTCTAAATATCAGGGGAATCCATGGATCTGGTGCAATAGAAGCCAGAAGAAGTGGAGGAACTGATAATAAGAGAAAGATACCTCAACTAATGAGGATATCGAAAACAAACAGATGGGGACTAACTGCCCTACAAGAAACCTACAAGTCTAATATTGCCTTGCAAGAAATCGAAGATAACAATACCGATGTCTGGGCTTTCTCTAACCCTGGAACCCAACATGGAGCAGGAACTATCATGATCCTGAATAAGAAAAACCTAAACCTTGTAAAAGGAAAAAACTCTATCCAACATGAAATACTAATAGAAGGAAGAGCACAAATGATAACGTTTGAATGGCTAAATGGAGAAACCATTAAAGCTGTCAATATCTACATGCCCAATAACCAGGCACAGGCCATTGACTTCTTCCAAACCCTATCCCAAAAACTAAAAGGAAAGAAACCAATGATAATTCTCAGAGACTTCAACCATGTTGAACTCATGATTGACAAACAATCAACCCACACCATTCCTGCAGCAACTCAAAAAATGCTAAAAGACTTCAGAAATGAACTTAACCTAACTGACGGATGGAGAGAAAATAACCCAAACTCCCACTTGTACACATGGACTGCATCCTTCACAAATCCTGATGGATCCAGAGCAAGATCCAGACTAGATAGGATTCTAACAAACAAGAACCTAAGAAACCGAACATACAAACATGACCACCTAAGTTCGCAAGAACTTAGTGACCATGATTTCGCCACAGTGGAAATCTATGATAATAATCTACCTGACATAGGCCTAGGCCCATGGAAAATGAAAATTGAAGACCTCAATGATGAAGAGGCAATGGAACAATGTAGACTATGCCTTAACAGATGCATAAACTGCATGGAACATGATAATCCAATAGAAATATGGATAAACACAAAAGACAAAATTAGAGACATCTTCTCTAATAAACAAGAAGCCAGACACCTGCTAAGAGGTAAACACCTCAAAAAACTCAAAAAAGATAGGAGAGAAATTAAAGAACATAGAAACTATCTTAATAACCTTGATCTTCAAAGCCAAGCCCTGGCCCTAGACGAGAGAATTGGCAAAATAGAAAAAGCCAAAAATGATGCTGCAGCAGAAACCTCCAGAGCAAGATATAAAGCTCAAGGAGAAGATGTCAACAAATATTGGTTCTCAATAGGGAAATCAATGAACAAAGAACTAATAATCAATGGCCTACTCAACCATGATAATGTTAACATAACAACGACAAAGGAAATGCTGACAATAGCATCAGAATACCATAAAGAAAAACAATTATGCCCTCCTATGAACGAAGGGAGAATGAAGGTGATACAGGAAATGACTACCTTAGCCAAAGAAAAAAGACTTGACCCTGTTGAGGCTCTAAACCTAAATCCTGATATATCCATAGATGAAACTATAGATGCGATAAAATCTGCTCAAAAGGGAAAGTCCCCAGGTGATGATGGAATCATATATGAATTCTATAAAAGATGGCTTGAACTGGAAAAACTTAATGCCAGCCCATCTAACACATGCAAGAAAAAATACCCAAAGATGACTGAACTGCTTGCAAAAGTATGGAACTCCCCTACAAGGGAAAACCGAGACATATCAGAAAGATATAAAAAAGGACTTATGTGCCTGATTTACAAAAAAGGAGATAAAAGGGACATAAAAAACTATTGCCCTATCACACTCCTAAATACAGACTATAAACTGGAAACAAAATGCTATGCTCAAAAAGTGAGTAAAACATTACCAAAAATAATACATAAAGATCAAGCAGGCTTTATACCAGGCAGAGACATCCTAGACCATGTCAAACTAGCCAAAATAGTAACAGAATACTGTGAAACGAAGGAAATCAATGGGAACATAATTTCACTTGACCAAGAAAAAGCATATGACTGTATTGACCACACATACCTTTGGGAAATCCTCCAAGCATATGGAGTCCCAGAACCCTTTATCAACCGAATTAAGGACCTATACAAGAATGCTAAAACATCTGTTTTAGTTAATAAAATGACTTTGTCCCCATACGAAGTTAATAGGGGAGTAAGACAAGGCGACCCCATGTCCTGTATACTCTTTGACCTAGCAATAGAACCCTTAGCAGAATCACTAAGACGATCTAAACTCAAAGGAATAAAAATCCCTGGAAGCATAGAAAGACTGATATGCAAACTATTTGCAGACGACACCCTGATTTTCTTAGCCAAAGAAGACAAATGGTCACAACTGATGAAGATAACCAAAAAATGGTGCTTAGCCTCCACAGCTAACTTTAACATAACTAAAATGGAAGTCCTACCTGTAGGCACAGAAGACTTCTGTAATGACATGATAGAAACAAGATCACTACAAGGCATCAGAAGATGGCGACAAGGCATCCCTGACAAAAGAGGAACCCTCCCTGATAACATAAAAATTATCGAAGACACCAAATCGATGCAAGTCCTAGGAGGATACATAGGGAACAAACAAAACTGTGAAGTGATATGGGAAAAAACCTTATCCAGCATGGAAGACCAGACTGAAAAATGGTCTAGACGAAACATGACATACAAAGGAAAGAAGCTTATAATAAGCTTCATAATCCTGTCAAGGACACAATACCTCCTCATGACAAACGACCCACCCAAACAAATAATCAATAGAATTGAGAACATAGTTAAAAAGATAATATGGCAAAACAAAGCCAAATCCATCATGAAACTGGACGATTTATATCATCCTATCAAAGAAGGAGGAATAAACCTACCAAACATCAAGGCAAGACAAGAAGCTGCCAGACTAAAATGGGTTGCCAAATGGCAAATGCCAATAGATACCAGACCACAATGGTGTGCATACCTAGATGAACTACTAAACGAATCATCAAACCATGGATATGACACATGTAACACAATGACCATGAATCAAACATAAAAACCAAAAAAAGGAAAAAGAAGCAGCCTTTCCCCAGAACTTTGAGATATGATCTCGATCGCTATGAAACACAATGTAAACATTGACACAAGAAGGCCCTCAAAAAAAGCCAAAGAACAGATACCAATATGGCTATCCAACTTCACAAACAAAACAAGAAAGGATGAGAACCTAAAAGGGCCTCACAACCTAAGAAAAAGACATAATGTCAAAACCCAAGGAGACCTAGTAAACTTTAAACTAGAAGCCCATGATGGCTGTAAATCACACAACGAATGTGTCCAAATGAGAAACAAATGGCTCTATGCCATTAAACCTATGATGAGTGTACTCAATGGTAGACCCAAAGATAATAGGATGGGGAAAACAGACAACCTCGACCTAAAAAGAAATGAAAGGAAAATAAACACCAATAAGAAGGATAAAGGAGAACCCTTTATCATCAACCCAGACATAACCCACTACAAAGACATCATGCTAGCCACAAGAGTCTTCAGGAAAAAACCTGATTACCAAGGAACCGTATATAGGGAGCTAGATATAAACCCTATACTCCCCCCTCTAACCATCTACACAGATGGTTCAGCAGAAAAAAATGGCCTTGCAAATGGAAAATGCAGAGCTGGAATATGGTTGACAGACCCTCTCTTCAGAAAATCACTAAGAATACCTGGTGATCACCCAACTAATAACAGAGGTGAACTTGCCACTGCAATGTGGGCACTGGAACAAACCCCAAAAAATAGAGAACTGATTATTAAAACAGACTCTACATACATCATAAACTCCTTAACAAACAAAGGAATTGAGAATGAAAACCAGGGATGGTTTGGAATCTTAAACTGAGACATAATGGAAAGATCACTCTACCTAATAAGAAGGAGAGAAGCCAAAACTATAATTCACAAAATCAAAGCCCATAATGGAAATTATGGAAATGAAGAAGCAGATAAGATGGTGAAACAAGCCCTAAACTTACCGCTACCAAATGTGTATGAAACACACACACCCATACAATGGAAATCAAATGGAGCCAAGCTATCAAGCCTACACTTCAGAGACCTATATAAATGGACCAACTCGATGAGCTGGAAGGACAGGAGACCCAAAGTCACTGAAAAAACTGAAAAGATCAGACAAGAAATCGAAACTGAAACAGGCAACCTCTATCATGAGGCCTCCTTATGGGAAAGCATAAGAAAACCACCCATAAGAAGAGAAGTAACTGACTTCCTGTGGCAAGCCATACATGGAAGAACTGTATGCAGTACCTTCATCCATAAATGGGGAGGAATCTGGGAAGAAAGAGCACTATGTGAATGTGGTGCTCTAGAATCACTTGAACATATCCTAATTGAATGCCAGAACAACTGGCATCATGAAACATGGCTACACTGTGGAAAAATGCTGAAAAATGCTAAAGCCACAGCAAACATAATCTTTGAACCACCCAGCTATAACCAAATTCTGGGAATTGGCCTTCTAAAAAAAGAAGACAAAAATGCTGAAACATTAACCAAAATAATGATCTCAGAAACCACTTTCCAAATCTGGAAACTAAGAAATGCAAAAAGAATGCATAATGAAGAAATAAATAAGGAATGAGCAATAGCCTCCCTTAATAATAGTATAACCAGGATAGCCCAAATCGACATAAAGATAACCAAACTACCTGAATACAAGAACAAAGGACTGCTTAAAAGCACCTGAGCTCTAACTGAACTATGGAAAGGTCTGATTGAAAAGGATATCCATGGGCGGTACAAGGTTGTAGATGACTTCAGATAGAGGAGGAGTGAGCTGGAGACTGGGAGGCAATGATAGCAAAGCTTGAGCCCCTTTCTACCAAACCTCCAGAGGACAAGTAAGGATCCGGAAGGAACCTGAAAATCCCTGGACCACCCCTGTAAAGGGTTTAACGGGGCACGCGGTGTCAAAACCGCTAACAACTGAAACCAAACACATCTGTGAATGGTGAGCAGGTGCCTATGGTCTAGTAAACATCCAGGTTGAAGGCTTGCGCTGTCTATTAACCAGTTGGGGGGGTTTAGTTGGGTTGCGCCCACACTGTCAGGCAACATGGAAACATGGAACCTTTTGTCCGATAGCGGATTCCCCTCCTTCCTCACGCAAAAAAAAAAAAAAAAAAGAAAAAACCATATCGCACAAAATGATTCATAATTATCGTTCTTTTGAAAGTTATGTACATGCAGATAATCAAATGAATTCACAAAGGGTTACAATTGGACATCGCCACCAAGAAATAATGCTTAGCAAGCGTGCAACTTATGAAGCGTCGTGATCGTGCTGAAGACGAGGCCGACCGCGATGAAAGCGCCGATAAGCATCGGGATGAAAATGATACCTTCTTGCAAGAAGTCGGAGATAGGCGATTAGTAGAACTTTCTTAACAAGTCGCTCTATAAAACCAGAATGAGACATACAAAAGGGCCATTCAGCGAGTCTTCGTATTCGAGTTCAGAGTGAGGGGGCTTGATTCCCCTAGGTCCGGCGCGTGAGTTGGCCTCCTGTGATTTACACTGATCGTATCATACTGATGCTAGATCTCCCCTATAAAACTCCAGCTATGAGTAAATCGTGTCAACAAACTAATGCATGCCAAATCCACGCGAGCCCCAGTATCTCTGTGGATGTACGTGTAAAGGACCAATGCTAACTTTCCCATATGGAAGCTCCTCGGCGGCTTCCGACCAACACTCGACTGATAGCTTCTAGCTTTTATGCTTTTATGTCAAGCAGGATAAGCCCTGAGTAGAGAAATATGTTCAACCCCCGAATCGACGCCCCAGCGCCCAATCCCTCCGTCACAGACAAACTGAGCTCCTTGGGTGCACTTTCAGGGGTAAACAATCTCCCCTTTTACACGCCTCCCGCCTGTTGTCTCACCCTTTAGTTACAGTTCATCATAAGCCCCAATGACTCGAATATGAACTATAATGTGACTTCACAGCAAAGTACATTTCAGGATCAATCGGAGAGCTCATACCAACCTAATCAAATATTTTCTCACTGTACTCGGGCTAAAGAATGCCAATGACACAGAACCCTCGTACGGCAGATCGATGATCCGAGCTAAGGACAGGGAACGACGGAGAAAAAATCTGTTGCACCACCGCCAAGAGACGAACCGCGACCCCTACAGTACTTTGTCCGGGTCAGTATTGGAATCGCATACGCTCTCATTTTCCATTGTCGCCTCAATGAGGGAGTACACACTACTCCGATCTTAGCCAATCGTGGCTCAAGGACGCATATAGCGCATACACAAACCGATTAAACTCGCGAAGCGAGATTAAAAAACAAATAAAGCCAGAGTTTACTCCTGCCCCTCAAACCACTTCTTCTTCAACTCTTCAGGTAAATCCGCCGGCTCCACGTCACGTTTCGCCCACCAATCCAAGTCCGTCGCGATTTGGCTGACGAGTCCGGCCGAGATGTGATACGCGTCGGCGATGTCTCTGTGTGGCACTGGGTGTTTGCCCAGTAACATGCTGATAGCCCTTTTGTCTGCGTCAGAGAGCCTGGGACCGTTCATCTTACGTTCATGTTGAGCAGGTGTGGGAATCGTAAGTGCGTCCGACTTCCTCTTCCGTGTCGATTGGCGTCCATTGTCGGGTGATCGTTCGTGCTGCACGTATGTAAAAGGGCTATGCAGCGTTGGTATCGATTCATCGTCGGTAATAAGGCTTCTCATGGTACCCCGGTAACCTTGCCACGGGAAGGTTTCTCCATTAATGGCTCCATTTTTGGTTTGAAGTTGAGGGAGATGTTGACGAGGGCCGCGATCGGGGTTATTATCTGGACGTTGGTGAGTCAGTGGTAGGTCCAAAAAATAATTTGAGGAGATCATGGGATGGCAAAGTGTGCGCTCTCCGTACCTTTGGTAGTCAACATCTGGTAAACCTGAGTCACTTTCATCGACTCCCGAGATAGGCTCCCAGGTGAGAGGGAACCGCGGTGCTGAAACAGGGTCAGCGTCCCACAGGGCTAAGCCTCGAAAATTAGAACGTAACAGACACGGGATAGGACGGACGAGGGAATGCGTTTACCATTTATGTTGGGAAAAGCTGGAGGTAACCCTCGAGAAGGCCGTTCATCTCTGTACGCTTCTGGGGTCCCCAGGCAGGTTTCCTCGTCGTTTTAGATATCAAATAAAAATAAAAATAAAAATAACAGACGGTCAGCCGCGCATACCTCGAGTAGCATCTAATTCTTTGGTCGACGCTTCACTATTCATCATGCGCTTGAAGTGGCTACTATGCTCAATGACGGGAAAGTGTGCAACCCGGTTAACACCCCATGTTCAAAGTCCCGGAGGGTGGTTAAACTCGCCTCGTAGGGCGTGCCAAAAATGATGGGGCCAGGAGCACGAGACATAAAGTGGCTCGATTATGGGCCGACATTGTATGACGAGGCCGAGGAGGGGGGGTGCTGCGATGGATGAGTTGAGGAGGAAACGTGAGGCCTAGGTATGGCGGAGCCTCATACGCGCTAGATGAACTAGACCAAAACACTTCTGGACACAGGCGAGGCCATTAAGCGGAGTCGCTTCGACGGTGGATGAATAAAATTTAAAGCGCCTTGGCGCGTGTTTCAATGTTATCAAGCGACGGTTAATAGGATCCGCAAATAGTACGCCTAGCCGACCATTCCCCCCACCATCCTCGAACTGAGGAACGCCATCAACGTAAACTCGACATGGATTGGGGGGGGGGATCAATTTTATAACCCGCTAGAGACGGCGGGTCAAGGTGCGCGGTCCGGTGCAAATCGAGACCTCCCAGTAGTATATAGGAGATGGAATGTAACTAGAGAATGAAATACGGGGTTCTCGTTCGGTGTAGAGTGGCGCTTGGGGGGTTCGTATCTGTGGCTGCGGCTGTGAGCGAATGGGGGCTGTGGTACTAGATTTGCTGCGATGTAGGGATGGGGAAGATGGCAGGTGGGGCCTTCTGCTCCTAGTGCTTTAAGAAAAGCTTTTGTACTCTTTATGAACCCCCGCTAGGGCTTATATCCTATGACTCGCGTACCGGAACACCATGGCGCGCACACATCATCTCGCACAAAATGATCTTATACTTACCTTTCTTTCGAAAGTTGTGTACATGCATGCAGGTAATCAAATGAATTCAACAAAAGGGGGGTTACAATCGGAACATCGCCTCCAAGAAAGAAATAATAGAAAAGCGTGCAACTTATGAAGGGAGGACCCAAGCGATGAGGACCGTTGTGATCGTGCTAAAGACGAGACCGACCGCGATGAAAGCGCCGATGAGCATCGGGGTGAAAACGACACCTTCCTGTAAAGAAAAAAAGTCGGAGAAGGACGATCAGTGAAAACCTTTTTCTAAAAACGACTCGCTCAATATAAGGAGTGAGACGCACAAGAGGGTTATTAGGCGGGTCCTCGTATTCGAGTTCAGCCTCGGGTGAGTGAGGGTCCTTGATTCGCCTAGGTCCAGCGAGGATGTAACGCAACATGAAGAAGATGTGACCCCTAGAAATTGGATACGCAGATATAGGGATCGGGCTTGGTGAGTGAGATGTTTTGAGGGAGGGGGGCGACGAGAGGGTACTAACCAAAGACTGATGAAGTTGATGACCTGCCAAGGGACGACGCCGATGTTAATGCCAATGCCGACGAAGACGGTGACAGCACTGATCTACAAGAGAGTTTCCAGGAGTTAGCCACCTAATAAATAAATCAAGCATAAATCATTTGGACGTACAACGTGGAAGAAAGCGCCCGCAGCCAGGCCCCATTGTCTTCCCCAAAGCAACGACTCCACGATGAGGATATCGTTGGCGCCTATAAATGAATATAATGGTCAATCTATATTTTATTCCCCTTCGTCATGCAGGGAACGCATGACATACCTCCGATGATTGCAGTAATAGAGAATACGGTGAGAGCGTACTTGACGCTCAAGGTTAGGCCGTACTGAAAGAGACCGAAGACCCACGTCGCTGCGAGAGCTTGATAGCCGTTGAATCCAAGGAGGAGCATGTTCAAGACGACCTCGACCTGTCTGTAAGGTATGTTGAACGTGATGGAGCGTGTCGGATAACTCGTGTTAGAATGAATCACCCTAGAAAGGGACCCGACTTACCCATGCAAGATAGCCCAGATGAAGAGAATGCGAGGTGCTTCACCGGGGATATAGTAGAGGGCGACCCCGACGAAGCCAACGCTGAAGAACCACAAGGAGACGAGCTTTGAGAAGGAGTAGAGGCTGTTGCGTTTGTACCAGTTGGGAGTACCAAAGAAGGCGAATGCCGCCGCAACGAGGGGCACTGTCGATAAAGATACATGAGCACACTGAAGGACGATCTGCAGGGATACTAACTGATGCAGGTGAGGATGAACATGGCATTGCGGACATTGATCTCACGATGAGTGTACTCATCGACACCGGTTCCACTCGCAAAGATGGTGTCGTTAACGACGTGAAGGCGATGCATCTGGGGCAGACGTTTAGGTGGTTAAGCGAAGTGGGTGAAGTAGAGGTTCTTTTTATCTTTCCGCGCAGGACATGCGGCTTGGTCGTCAAGTGACATGCTTCTGGTTATCTGCCATGACGTCAGATGACCGCGTTCTGGGCCATGCTTCCTTTCCACAGAGCATCCGTAGCTGGGCCGCAGAGGCCTTTTTGGCAAGCGAAATGACTCGTTTTCCGCCTAAACACATCACATTCCCATCACAGATTTCGATCGGGTCATTGCTTCTTCGATGATGGCTACTGCGTGAAACTCAGTGCAACGCCAAGCCGGAACCTTCTCGTCCTGGTCAGAACAGAAGCAACAAAGCAGCACTGGGTCTGAGCACGCGAACATTTCTGGAAGGTCCCCTAGGCGTTCAACTGGCGTCACGATTGCCAGCTATACTGTGCTTTGCAAGCTAGATGGCCATTGCGGCAACGCAGTAATTTCAAACTTTGCATTGCCTCGTTGCCTCATTGTTTTTCGAGACCGAGATTGGCAGTATTATCACATGGTTAAACCCTTACCAGGAGATAGACACCAACGTCGATGCGATCTCGCAAAAAGGTGGTGATGGCAAGCCCGGCGCCTGGTTCACAAGTGCACTTGCAAATCAGAAATATCCAATGGGGGTTCGTGGGTCAGCATGTTTCTTCGTTTCGCGGAACGCACGTGAATCCAGGTTTCCCCAGCTGCTTGCTTACTAAGGCGCCGACCCTGTTGTCGCCGCGGCTGCTCTAAATGGGAAAGCGCTGATAACGATTGGGCGCGGACGCCCTCGGAAGAGTTGTGTATTGATTCCAGGCAGTGCTCACAGATAAGGGCCTGGTGTATCTCCATACATCAAGGAAACTCATCGCCTTAATCACCAACCATGCTACTCGCAGCTCTCAAGATGGACTAGGTTGTCCAAGACATATTGAAACCTCGAAAAACTAGGCAGAGAAAGGCTTCATTGGCATACACTTGAAATAGTTACCTGGTGACCGGAAGCGGACAACCGACGTTCCTTTGACCTACACAACACTCCGAGCCGAACGATACCCTCTAGTAGGACACTCAAGTATGCTCTCATGTATCAATGGTACCGGGAGCGGCGGCTTGGTAATTCACCTTCAAGAACTCGTGGTTCCTCGCTTGCGATCATCCAGATTTCGTGGCAGTAATCTAGAGCTTGTAGGCAAATCGGACAAACGCTTGGTTGAGGGAGTACATTGGGCTAGAGCTACATGAGCGGCACATCTGACGAAGGAAAACTTTCATGGCAAAGATACGAGATGCAGCAATGGAGAATGGGGTCTGGACACAAGGAAAGCGCACTACAGTCGTTGCTCGTTGAGAGCGCGAGTTTCGTAAGAGGCAGTATGAGGGTTGAGACAGCGAGTCACGGATGGAAGGAAGACGGAGGGAGGGAAGATTGAGAACCACATTCGGGACATCGGTGGAATTGGTCCAAAGAAAGGGAGCCCATGAGCAAATAAATGCCAGACCTAGACGTCACCGCAATCCTAGTCAGTGAGGTAGTCTGTGGTATGAAATAGAAGGGTGATTCATACCCCTGAACTCATATGTGGTGGCGCATGGGGAGAAAGACGAAGGAAGACGAATCAAGGGGGGATGTCTTTGGTTCCAAGGAGGTGGGGTGATGCTGATGCGTGATGAGGTTACGAGTGCAGATTATGACGGGATTCTGAGGAAAGAGGAACGGACAACTGAACAGTCGCTGCGATGCGCTAGGGGGTCCTGCGAACCTTGAGGGGGAGAAGGTTGGGACTGAGGAAGACACGATGACGCGGGGAAATAATCTGACACTACATACAGTATATAATATCGTTAAGGGTGTCATAAGTCCAGAAACTGAAGGAACGTACAAGAATAAGATTATATTGAATATTATCGGATGGTTGGGGATTGCAGGATGGCGGATAGGGAGCGGATGATGGTGACGTGCTGCAGAAAGGTAGTTTCAAACGAAAAGTACATCAGCCGAGGTCTGGACGAGACAAGAATAATATATGTTTCTCACTAGGAGGGGGTATGTGTTGGATTGATGGATGATGGGATGGCGTTGAGGTAGAAGGGTGAAGTGGGATGGATGGGTGGATGGACGGGCGGAGGATGAGCTGCTCTTGACGAAGGTAGGAGGCCAAAGGGCCAGGAGATAGAAAGACTAATGAGATCAAGAATCAAATGTTGAAGAAACCAATCACGTACCTCAAACGCGGGGGGAATTGCTTTTTAGGTGTGGTCGAGGGAGATGTAATTGTATCGAAATCGAGGAGGGGATGATAACAAGGAGGTAGAGGAATACAGCTTATGAAAAGAATTATTCGTCAGAGGATAGTCCTAGCGCAGACCGAAACAGCATGACGTACCCGAACAGCGAGAATTAGATGTCTCGTAATAGAAAACCAAATATGACAGGGAATGGTGTTACAACAAGGGAAGTTGGGCAGAGAGATCGGATCCGTGACGAAAAGTCGAAGAGAACAGAGATATCGGAAGCAGGACCACGGCCTCAAAGCTCCAGGCTTCGAAGGCAGGCAGTGATCTTCATGGGGGGTTACTCGAGCCTATTGGTGTCGCTGAGTTCTTCCGCATCATACAGTGATAGAACTCTCAGCATATCAGTTATCTGATGGAGAGCACTGTTGTCCTCGACAATCAGCGCAGGCATTTCGTCGTCCGAGCCTTCGTCCTCGGGCTCGACCTTCTTTGGAGTGACCTCGGACCTTTCGGTTTTGTTCGATGGGTCACCTTGTTTCTTCTTCGAATCCTTCGCCTTGGGCTGAGTGGTGGAGGCCTTCTTGACGTCAGACTCGGCCATCGTATTAGCATTGTCGAGGCCGCTGGATTTCTTTGGTTTCTTATTGCATTTCTTCTTTGAACCTTTGGCCTTGGATTTGGCTTTGGAGACGTTCTTGGTACCGAGTGCGATAGCCTCAGGGTGGACGGAATGCGCACGGACAGGAATGATGGTAGCCTCATCAACCGAATGTGTCGTTTCGTCCACAGGTTCGGGCGTTTCCGCGGAATGCAGTGTTAGAACCCTCATCATGACGCACAGCTGATCCACGGCACTGTTATCCTCGACAATAGGAGCGGGCGTATCTAAGACCTTGTCGTCGACCACCGCATCAGTGACCTTGAAGTGTTTGCCTTTGTGCGGTTGGCCATTGTGTATCGCCTTTGAACGCCAGGTCACCAGGTCGACTATCAGCGCGGTAGAAGAATTGGGCGATGGCTGCAACGTGTTCTCGGGTGAATCGGCGACGGTGGCAATACCAGTGCCAACGAGCGCCTTCGCGGAGTCGTAATGCGCTGCCTTGTCGGTTGCGGTCACAGGCGAAGGCAGAGGGAGGATGATGTCGGTTGGTTGGACACAGGCATTGAGATTGGGTGAGGCGATCTCAACTGATGCAGCGGTAGAATCGAAAGGGGCCTCTGTGGGAGCACTGGGCGAAGATGTCTGCATCAAAGCTGGACGCGATCCTTGTAGCGTTGCGTAATCTTGTAGCAGAAGTGCACACTCAATCAACTATTTGCAGGAGGTTAGCTCACAGGTGCTAACTATAGACGATTTGATGATGCACTTGGGACAGCGCCGTGCCTTGACGGAACACGCCAATGGTTGTCCCAGCATTATCCTTGACGATCTAATTGCCAAATAGGAGTTGATATCGGAAGTAGGTAAGGAGGGATACAATTACCAACTGGAGACAGAACTTACCTGGCAAGGACCAGCCAGACTGATTTCAGGAGACTTGGGTCCCATGTTGAGACTGGTCGTCCTGCCCTCGCGTGAGTGCTGGAATATGCATAGATTAGATCGGCCGCGGTATACAAAACGGAAAGGGCTTACCTGGAGGGCTAAATCCCGGAGCGTCGAGTGAATAAGGGCGACAGCGGCGGAGACTGGATCTGCTTTAAGCTTCGCGTCCACCTCGGAAAGAGAGTATCCATGTGGGCATTCCTCAAGATTCGAGGCAAGATTCGACGCGTTTGGCGAGAATGCCGTAGCAGTACTAGCGAAAGGGGAGGTGGTGGTTGGATATTCGACTGGGGAGGAGTGATTGGTGGGCTGAGCAGCTACAGGCGTGGCAATCATGCTTGCGGGTGTAGGGCGCCGGGTGGGTGTCATACAAGACCTAGCGCGAGCGCTATGCGGAGCACGATATACACCCATGATGTAGTAGGTTTGAGGGGGAGGAGACGGGACCGAAATGCAGGACGCACGGGGATATCGCCCAGGTCCGTGTTATCCCGTGACGCGCCAAGACTAAAGTTGATAAGTCTACTCGGCGTGGGCGCTTTGAGCAGAGAGAGCCTTCGTTGATCAGCCGTGTTAGAAGACCCCGGTGACGCAACTATGCAATATTCTATGTAATCCTGAATGATAAAAAACCAAGGTTAGCACAAGGAGGTGAATGTTTGAATCGCTTTGAGCATTATGGAACCGACTTTTGTTCGTCGATGTGAGACAACTCACCGTAGTAAGAAGGAATGGTGGATGTATCGCTATCCAGATTTGGGGGCGAGAAGATGCCTGATAGTTTCGGATGTCGCGTGTCGCAAGGCGTCATCTGATCCGAGGTTTTGCTTAATGTCGTGTGTTGCATTGGCCCTGTCCGAAGTTGTAATTTGGTGCCACCTAAGGGTCTCATAGTGAAATCTCATCTTAGAGGTGCCAAAACCAAAGATTAGGTGTCTGATGACTGCTAGGAAAGAAATAGGCTGTAAAATGTGACTAGTTCCGACCTATCTCGCAAATCCACTGACTGATGTGACTGGTGTCGCGATGGTTGGAATATCGCATGCCGCATGTGCGTAATCCGAAGACATCCGAAGGGTAGCATATCGCATGCCCATCCCAAGTTGTCGTACAGGACTTGAGGACGCTCAGCATGGCTCTGGGGGGACATACTGTACTAAGCGGCTGGCAAGGAAATACAACAGTCTCAGATAAGTCCAGACAAGTCCAGCATAGGTGGGCTCTGGTTTAGAGTCATTGCGGATATGTCAATCATCGTTTGCTGACGTGCTTGCAATTAGGACTAATATCGACTGGACCCTGTTCTCCAAGCAGACTGCAAGGTTTCCATCTCCCATACCCAGGATCATTTCTCCTCAGCTATACCGAGACTTGGCTCTATGGGTGGGATGTTGAGGGCGATACATCGAGATCAAGCCTCCCCGCCTGCGTGTACAACGGCTTTGGATAGATTTGGAGGACTTTGGAATCACTTTGCAAGAGCCTGCCGTCATTGAGGCTTGATGATATTTGACCTTTCTACCAACATCGCGTCTATTATCTTGCTCAATCAGAAACGAGAAACCCATGCATCAATCCGAGGCTAGTCTGTTTTGTTTGATGATCGATCTTCGTTGCGAAGATAACATCTTGCTGTATCTATGTCAAGGGGTCTCCACCTAGCGTATCTTTAATATCCGTCACGTCACTCGAGATGGATGCCCCCGAAGTTCAGTTTGCGTAGAGGGCACACGCCGCGCTGCCTAAACCACTCAGGTCTCAATGTGCTAGGTCTTCAGCGCACCTGTGTAACGGACAGGGAGCTACTCTGTTGTTATTAGCGTCATAAACTGCTCGTATTACCTGGTAGCAGCTCAAAGGCGCTCCAAATAGCGCTGGTCTCGGACGATGGTTCATGTTGCGACCATCTGCTCGAAACGGTGGCCGGTCTGGCGATATCAGGTTCAGCTTTACTAATGGCAACACAGCGTGGTTGAAGACGGGGGCATCGAACACTGGGATCGGGGGGTTATTGCTAGCGGCTTTTTTGTCCAGGGAATAAAGCCTGGTAGTGTCACTCTAAAATTTGTGTCCGCTCCTCCTTCCCACATATATTCCTCATCAAGGGAGCACTACTTCTAGACTACACTCTCTGGAGCCTCTCTCGCTTCTGGAGATAAAATAACACCAAGCCCACCGCTTTCAAAAATGACCATTCAGGCTACACCTTTGGAAGGCTGTCCAGCTGCTTTGGTATCAAGACCAATGTTGTTCGTGAGTTTTTTCTGCGATTATACGACGGCATTAGCAACTGTGAACCCAGAATGATAGTAAGGTGGTCGCTTACCTGCTCCGCAGCGATTTCTGCCGCCTTGTCGGCGCCTTGCGCAGCCTGAATCTGGAGAGCGAGCACCTCACCCGTGAGCTTGAGGACCCTAAAAAGAAACGCAGAGTTAGCATGCTTCTGATTCCAACTGTATACTGTGAGTGTACTCACTTGTTCTTGATCTTGCCGTTCTGAAGAGCTGTGGCAGCGGCACCAGATGCAGCCGCGATCTGAGGGTTGAAATCCGCCGTCTCGGCGGATTCGGCAGCCTGAATTGTGGAAACGCGAGGTCAGTTCACGTAACCTTGCGCACTCCTAGGAACGCAAACGTACCTCGCGCATTGTCTGGATGTTCTTCAAGCTGGTGGCGTCGACAGTGGAGAGATCACATCCGCAGAGGGGATCAGTGAAAACCGCGTTCGCCTGAGCCTGCGCGTTACCAGCTGTCCCGTCCGAGATCTGGAAAACACTGTTCGGGACACCCGACTCAGCCTCGATGAAACCAAAGGAAGAGTAAGGCCAGGGACATACGAATAGTCCAAGAGAGCAAACGGTGGGCACGCTGCACCCGCTCGGGGCTTGATAGTCGACATGGGCAGGCCGGCGACCAACGCGACGACAGAGAAGAAAGCGAAGAACTGAGAACGCATGTTTGAAATGAAAGTTTATGGGTGGGGGTCTTGGTTTGAAGGAGAGAAGTAAGATTTGAGAGCAAAAAGAGTGATGCTAGAAGTCCGGACCGGCCGGGTTAGAGAGGGAAAGTGGTTGAAAAGTGGAAAGGAGTGAAGAGCTAAGAGCGGATGAAGACTTTATGAGAATGGACAGTCGGGTTCTTTATACGTTAGAGTTCAGGAGTCGCGGGATCACCGATCAGATCGCCGGGGTCATCGGGCCGTTAAGGGAATGGCAACGGTTGATGATCATAATGCCGCCTCGGTGCATATAGAAGCTGTTGACAACTTCGAGCGGTATCCACAGAGTGTCTCCACGGTTCGACATCATATGGAGTTACTCCCTCGAAGGAATTCGCTCTCCAACATGTTGGCCGTTGCTGGCTTGGCGTACTTCCGGTGTCCCAAAGGCAACCAGACCGTTCCATCGACAGTCGTTAGGCGAAGTCACCGAAGCAAGACAACAAGCAACCTGCAGCGTTAATATAGATGGATAGTTCACTGGCACTAGTCGGTCAACGGATATACGTCGCCGGCCTCACCATACCAGGGACTTTAGAGACGATTGCATTCAAGGCCCAAGGTGTGTTCGTGATTAAGGAAGTAGTGCTTGCTGTTAGATGGTTGAAACGAGTCTCGCGGTCTCAAAGGGTTCGATAGCTTCCATGGTGCCTGAATTAATATACCCTCCGAACGACTCTCGTCCCTGATTGATGAGAATATGTACTTCACTTGGGACAGTTTTAAATGGAGAACCCTCCGCGGCCGTCGACCAATCCGTACCTTATCGGGGGTGTCGAACGTGCCCAGCACCAGACGGCCGCCAAGGATATCTTCACACCAAGGTCAATATAGCTGATACATGTGTATGGTGACATCACCGTTTCTGATCTTAAAGCAGTGGTGGATACTGCGTCTTGTCGACTTCGAAGGATTAGATCTGGTGTCGACGAAACTGGATGGCATAGTTGCTGAGGTCGCTCTTCCCTATATGTATCTTCCCGGGCCACCATTCGCACACGCAGAATGAGATGTCTTGGGTATTAACGAGCTAACGCGTACCCTAACAAAGCCGCGTAAGCGCCACGAAGGGATAACTTGCTCAACGGACAGAGCATTGCTTACTGTACATGCGTATAGAGCTTACAAGATGCCCTCGCTGCGCTACGGTTACGGTAAAATATAGTTCCCTAATTATCTAACAGTATTTCCCTATCATTTAGAACTGTTACATCCCCGGGTTCCAACCGTACACGAAGATCAAACCGGGTCCGAACGTGAGAGAGTGCCATGTAGAGCTGTCCATGTGAGAAGACTGGTCGGGTTAGGTCGACCCCAACAAAGCGGAGAGTGAGGCCTTGGCAACTGTTGAACGTTGTCACATATGCGGGGGCAAGAGGGAATTGACGGTGTGAGAGGGTGTGGCCACTGTGAAGCTGGGTCTCGAAGGGAATACAGGGGAGGACGGTGACATGTTCATCAGGCCGATTATCATTTTCGGGACGCATCAGACGAACGGAAACCAAATGGGTGCCAATGCCGGTGACGATTGCTCATACATTTTTGACACAGCCGCGCTCCGGCGCTAAGTTGCGCATGAGCGGTATACCCCCCCAACCTTCACATTGAGACTATGAGCTGGAATGCCTGGGGGTGTTCTCCGAGCGACATAGTCAAGGAGAGTGCATCCTGCATCTTCAGGCAGCCCTTCTTCCACATCCTCAACCTCTTTGAGGGTATCAGCAGCTAAGAAAGTTTTTGAATGGCCAGGTAGGCGGTCGAGAATGATACTGTTGTAATCGTCTATCTGTGCATTTGTCGGTGCAAGGATGGAGCGTACAACACTGCCTTCGGGATCTGTGAGAATGAGGTTGGGAAATACGGTGTCGGTGAGGTCGGCCGGGCAACTAACGGATGGGAGGAAAGGTACGATAGCTATATCTGGACTGGCATCATCACCAATGGCATCAACAAAGGCTGCATACTGGGGATCACTGGCATTTTGGACAGGTGTGATGAGTTGACATATGGTGAATTTGTCCCAGAGAGGAGATGCTCTGATGGATGCATCAACAACCTGGCGCCTGGTGCCATGATGGATGACCAGGCATGTCTGCCAGAAGTCCCCAACTAAGATAAAAATCTTATTCCCAAATGGTTCCTCCAAGTCCATGATCTGCTGGAGGAGCACATCCACAGTGGCAAGGATGGCTCAGTTAGCCATCGGAGACTCGTCCCAGATGAAGACCGTCACCTCTCAGAGTAGATGTCCACAGGAATGATGCCCTTCAACTGGACTTTGAAGCATCTCAGAAAACTCATTGATGGGAACCTATATAAAGTAGAAATGAGTGTTCATGTATAGACCATGCCACAGAAATGAAAATTGACTGACCTTGAAGGTAGAATGAGTTGTATGGCCTCCAGGATAGAGTTGTGCTGTGAATGCTGAGGTGGCAGTTGGAATTACAATGCGGTGCATCGCACAAACCGCATCACAGACCGTGTTCAGAAGGAATGTCTTGCCTTGCCCAGCTTGACCATCGATAAACAGGCAAAGAGGTCATTTGTTGATGATGGCATTCATAATCTCATTGAAGATTGTGAGCTGTTTGGGAGGTTTGTGGGGAATGCCATCGAGGGATTATTGATCGGTGATGACTGGATGGATGACATATTCCATGCCAAAGCAGGTGTGGAAGGTGTGGAAGGTGTCATGACTGCAGAGGTGGTGCAGGATTTCTTGGTCAGAGTAATTGAGGCATTGCCACTAAATTTTTTCTTCATTGCGGGTTTCCCAGTCAAGGCAGAGGGATTGACTACAGTTGATGGATCAGACAGGGTGGCAGCTGTGGAAGCCACCAGCAGCGATGACAGGTTTAGGCATAAATGTTCGGGTTTGATGTGGATCACACCATCAGCCAGGTTGTATCCTGAGAGGGACCCCACAACCTTGATACATGTGTTCACAAATGGGGATGGAGTGTTGGCCCAGCGAGCCTTCGTGAGATTGAACACAACCCTGTTGTGAAAGCATATATTAATTAAATTGTTAAAAACAAAAAGCCAAAGCAAAAGAAACCACTTACTGCACCTCAAATGCCTGCTGTGTATCATGAACATATTCTGATGTGGACAGACAGAACACCCACTTCATGCCAGTGTCTGCAAGTTCTGACTTGGTCTTCACATGTCTGATAAGGACAATGACTGGCACCTGAGTTGGAATTGGGTCATTGTACATCAGATTTGTGGGATTGCCACCAAAGGAAGGGTGAAGATCATGCTGATACCACCCTTGTGGTTTGAACCAGGAAGGAAAGTGATGCAGCCAAAGACAAAAAGGATGGTGAACTGAGGGAATGTGATAGAATTCTGGGGAGCATAGACCCAAATTTCAACCAGCTGTCATGACTATGGGTTTTGTGGCTGTGGGAGTCATGGGACTATGGACACATGGATGTAGAGTGAGTGAGATACTCAGCATGTGGACTGTGGACTGTGAACAAGGTATAAGAGAAGTCACTAAGGACTTGTACTAGAGAATACAGGAGGTGAAGTGAGGAACAAGACCTCCTCACTTCATTAGTTATATACAATTCTTAGAACATAGTAAAGAGGATGTGTCAGTGTCAGAGAGAACATCAGAGAAGGGACATGTCAGTGTCAGAGAGAACATCCACATGGAAGTGAACCTTAATGTCACAAGTAGGTATGGGACCACAGGACTACACCCTCAGTGTTCAAGGTAGAGTGGTGCAGATGGCACACAGAATGTAATGGCAAAGAGTATAAGAGCTGGTTTGGAAGGTGTATTGGTAGGATGGGAAGTACAAGACATTGTGTGAGGAATAAGTCCTCCCACTGCTACAGTATATATACAAGGGGAATGCAAGGCATAGAGTCCAGACTGGATACATGAGGCAGGTCACAAGATGGAACATGAGGTCAGAGTCCATGAGGCAGAGTCTGGAACCAAACACAAAGTAAACCTTCTCTTACTTCAGCCTTTTGCCAATTCCCACTGTTGACTTGTACTTTGATTCTGTCAAGTTGTGACACTTAAGTACAATGACCAAGTCAACATAGATACAACCAGAAAGGGAATGTGAGATAGTAGAGTTCAAATAAGGACTTAGCAAACACAGGAATAACGAGGTCAGGACATTAGCCCCTCTTCTAGGCATGAGTTGAAGCCAGCTTGCAATGACAAGTGACTTGTGGACAATGTGTAGGTGACACTGCTTTGGGGTGTTGGTCATAGAATTCAGCAATCAACTCTTGAGCATGCTCCAGGTGACTCTGTGGTTCCCAAGTGTCTTCTCCATCATCGTAACCTTCCCAGTGAACCAAGTACTGCAACTGATTTCAGAAGTACCTTGAATTCTTCACTCTCTTGACAATGTACTCTTCTTCTTCTTCTATGATGATGGGTGGTGACTCTGTGAACTGATGCCCAGGGATTGTGTTGGTTTTGTCATATTGTATTTGCCCTCATCACCTATATTTGCCCTATGCGACTTCACACCAGTTAAGCACCCACTGATTTACATTCAACCTTGCAAAATGTGCCAAGTCCCCAAGCCAACATTTGTTATGTTTGTTCATTCTACCTGCATGCCTTGAAAAGCCAACATTTCAACATGTGCAAACATCTATGTATGTGGAGAGGAAGTCACCGTTAATCAGGGTAATGTTCAAGTTCTATGCACATGCCAAGAAGCAAGTGTCTGGGCAAAGTCTGATTCCCACACTTCAAGAAGCACCCCCTAAGAGTTTAACCACTCAGCAATCATTCACCACACAGCGATAGGAGCTGCTAATTGGATAGGAAGTTAGTGTTGGCTGAGGACAACCTTCCTTGAGCCTGAGGAGTCTGAGAAACCAGTATTAAGGGATTGCCAAACCATTGAAGGAAACTT